>OMNZ01108254.1:13265-31685 GCA_900303255.1 Lesueurigobius sanzi
AAAAATGAAATAATTCCTATTTGGACACATAATTTACATTGTAATGTAATTTACATTCCAAAACCGAGGGGCCCCGCCTGTATCCAGCCTGAACAGGGGGGGCTTCTAGGAGAAAAGTTTGGGAACCACTGCCATATACAACCCATGTAGGACAAGAGTAAGGTAACAATAAACCTGCTTAAACATACAACAAAGAAGGCGCCACTTTTTAAACAGCATGTTCTTCATGTAACAGAGCCCAGACAGTGAGTATTTACCATTTTTTTGATTTTTGATGTTGCTCATCATATATTGTTTAGAAGTAAAGGATGTAACTTATAAACCTTTGTCCCTCACCTTTACTGTAGATTCTCCATAAAATTGTATTTATTTAAGCATGTTGCGTTTTGGCTTTTGCTTCTTCCTCTTCTCCTAGCTAAACATATTCCTTGAATATCAATAAGATATTTCAATTTCACAAAATGATTCATTTTGATGTAGGGAACAGAAAATGGTCCTAAAATGCATCAATTTTCCCAGACACTGGGTTTTCTGTACATGCTGCATCAGTCAGAGAAATCATGACAATTTACAGAGCTCCTTTCTTCCACTACCTCTCCACAACATTTTTGAAGTCTTCTGTCAACACATAATTCAAGTCCTTTCATCAACACATCAGTCCTGCTTCCATCACAGTAATTGTGTAACATTTTGCTGTAACGTCAGTGTGAAATAGATTTGGGTATGTTTTTGATGTAAACTACAGCAGAATGGCTCAGTGTTTGGAGCTGAAAGCCGTGCACGGATCACACCAACCACAGTCTGTTGTGAGGCCCAAGCAAAATGTCACATCATATAGTTGTTCAACTTCTGCCCCACCATCCTGTGCCCATGCTAATGTTTTCTTGTGTAGCTTTGAAATTGAACACTTACAGTTTGCTTTCTGCGTAAAGGTCACATTTTGAGTGACTGTTTAGTTAGTGTGATTTATGGACAAATGTAAAGCTGCCTTTGTTTTTGCCTGTAGTGACGCTTCTTGTGAGCAGTTGATAAAGGTCAGAGGAATATCTCCAGGTGTTTCCAGAGCAAACTGAAGCTGTGTGGATTGTTTAAGGATCAGCCTGAATAATGAGGTGCACTTAAGAAAACAAAGCGTTGGCCTGGAGAGAACTGTGTGTTAGATGCTTTTGACCCGTAACTTGTTTTCTCAGTTACACCAATGGTAAAATGTCAGCTGCTGTCCGTTTCAGATGGCACCATTCACAGCGCTGTTGCCGACAGGTCCAAGGGAATGAAAGGGAGACAATGTTGTGCTGTGGCTGATATTGATGGGCGGATTGATCTTGTCAAAATATCAATAATGCTTCCCCCGCAACCTGGCATCGGATATATGGAAGAAAGTGGATGCCTGGATGGATGAATCAAATCAAATTGATTAAATATACTGATTGGATTTGATATTTTTCTGCTAGTTTTCAGAGTTTTCTAAATACCGTATTTTCTGGATTATAAGTCGCACTTTTTCTCTAGTTTGGCAGGTCCTGCGACTTAAAGAAGAACTAAACACCAAACCAACTATTTTGCTGATAAACTGTGTAAATGGGTGTGTAATAGTATTATCTACATGTTCCAGTTAATATATTGACATTTTAGTGCAAACCTGCCCAAAAGTGTCCTTTTATGCCTAAAACCGAGTGGGTTACGCCCTCTAGAGGTTGAACTCGTAATGTGTATCTGTTCCATTTGAATTTTGCGGTTAGCTGAGGAGGTAGAAGTTGGTGCTGTAGAAGTCTATGTCATCAGCTCTGCCACGCCTCATCATCCCTCTAACGCTGTGTTATCACTGTGGCTCCTCCCCTCCTCCTCCGTAGCCAGCTGGAGTTGGATTAGCGAACACGCCTCTTTCAAGGCAGATTTCAAATTTTTGGTGTGGGTGGAGTAAGGCTCTGGCACGCCTGTTTAGTCCCTCTTTAAACTCAGGTGGGCCTCACTGTATATATTCAAATATATACTTTCACATGTTCGTTGTTTTCACACTGATTCAGTTCTTTATGCTATAGTTAGTCAATATGTTATGTTAAAGACACCTATTCAGCCTCTTGTTCTCTATTCTATTCTATTCAATCTATCTATTGTTATTATTATCTTGCGTTTCAAGATGAAACGTCTGTTCTTGGTCTCGGATTTTGTAAAATACATTTCCCCCCAAAAATGTGAATTTTAGTCCAGTGCGACTTCTATGTGTTTTTTTTCTTCTCCATTATGCATTTTTTGGCTTATACTCCAGAAAATACAGAAGTGGCGCAAGTAGTAGAGCGGGTCGTCTTGTAATCGGAGGGTTAGCGGTTCGATCCCCGCAGGTGCACACTGTCGTTGTGTCCTTGGTTAAGACACTTCACCCACCTTGCCTCCAGCGTCTGCGTACATTAGTGTATGAATGAGAGTGTGAATGGGTCCCAGGTGTGTGAAAGCGGCACAGTGGCGCAGCGGTTAGCGCTCGTGCTCCTCAGTGACGAGGTCCCGGGTTCGATTCTGTACCGCACGGGCCTTTCTGTGTGGAGTTTGCATGTTCTCCCCGTGTCTGCGAAGGGTTCCTCTGGGTGCTCTGGTTTCCCCTACCACCTAAAAACATGTACAATATGCCAGAATGAATGAGAGAGTGAATGTTTGGTGTTTGGTGGTGGTTGCAGGGGCTAATGGTGGAGAATAGCAGGTATGGAAATCATTCTCTTTTCATTTGGGTAATTCCTTGTGAAATCAACAAATGTTTGGAAAAAAATCTGTTTGCCCGTCTCAGATTTCAACAACGTAGGCCATATTTGAGTAAACATTTTTGTACACCCTTGTACATTAGGGTTTTCTCGGAACAGGCTCAAATTTGGGGAAAAGGATCTGGGGAAGTGGAGCTTTAAACAAATGTAATAATGTCTACAGTGTAGCGCTTTGACAAACTTGGTAATCAGGCTTGAAAGGCGCAATAGTGTAAGCCATTTTTATTATTACTAAAAAAGCGGTTTACTGTGATGGGGACACATTTCCGAATTGCAATAGCCTCCTTTATCCAGCGATGGTGTTTGTTGTCCTCTGTCCTGATGACTCTTGCCCCTCCTACCGCCACCGGTGAGAAAACAAAAAACGTGAAAAAAAAAAAAAAAAAAAAACGTGTCATGTGACCGGCTCTGGGGAAGCCTGGAGGAAGAGAGCAGTCGAAACTGTCAGGTAGGAATAAAAATACCACACCGGTCTGTTGAAAATAAATCACAAAAGTTTTACAATTGATGACCAAATGCACTTTTTTGGATGTGCCTGAACACTGGGATGCATCTTTCTCTCAGAGACAAAGGAAGGACTGACTCTTCCATCACCTGTATTTGGTTTGGTCGTGTCTAAATGGGAGATTTGGCTTGTGCGGCCATTTTTAACAGATGCAATCTAAAATCCACTTTCAAACATTGTCCTCTAATCACTCCTCCTCCTCCTCCACTCACCTGCAGCCATCTGTCAAGAGGCGCCAAGCACCAACCGGAGACTGCAGCTCACAGCCCATTATACCTTAAGTCCAACATTAATCCTCCCATATGCACTGGATTTCGTGAAACTATCAGAGCGCTTCTATTTCTTAGCAAAGTTTTTCTGAACTTTAAAGCTACAAATAATGAGAACAGCATTTACAACATGAGTATTTAAGAAGCAGAGTTTGTGCAAATGAAAGGGAGCCCAAGGCGATGGTTTCAGAGTGCCAAGTGTGTGTTTTAATATAAGTAAATTTTTCAAGAGTAAAAATGGAGAGGAGCAAGTACTTCAGCTGCTCACTGCGGCTGACAATCTGGGGTATATTTCCGCCTTTTTCTCTCGCTATACATTTGACTCAACCAGTTTAAACATTAAATGAATCCTCGTCTTCTCTTAATCTGGCTAAATAAACAATGGGAACAAATCACCCTTTTCATGATGGACAAATGGAAGTCATGTAGCCTATTGTCGACGATTAGAAGTCTCTCCCGGCCTGTGATGTGAAGCTTTGTCAGATTGGGACCGTCATATCCCTGAGGTTTGCCTGGGGCGATGTCTTCAGCCCTGAGGGAAGGAGGACAGTGTTCTGGGAGACAGCTTCACCAATCTCCAGCTCAGCTTCTGCTCTGCGTCTTCATTTGGCTCTGTGCAGATAGTGGAGACTGACTTGGGCCTACTTGCTCTTGATACTTGTTGGTGCTTTAAGGCTGGTTTTCCTCCTACAACAGACTCTCTCTCTCTCTCTCTCTCTCTCTCTCTCTCTGTCCCTATCTGTCAGATGAAGGCCATTCACAGAGCGCCATAGTCTTATCATCAGTGTTCTCATGCTCTACACGTTCTGTTCTCTCACCTGGAGCTCACACACTTTGAAGACTGGCTGGACATGTTTATCTATGTCTTTGAAGATAAGGCTCGCTCACACTACGGTCCTGTGAGCATGTGCAGTGTAGGCAGAGCAGCGGGGAGCTTAAAGTAATTTCAAAATGTGAAAAGTGTGAATGAACCAGCGTTTTTAGCCTGTCCTGACACGCTATGTCTCCAGATGTTGAAGTGTCTCTCTTCAATTAGGCACACGATTTTAAACAATTTTAGCGTGCATTTAATATTTAAAAACACGTCTTGGTTTCAACTTGACTGTGTGTTTATTGTATACACAGAGGTTTAGAAGAAGGAAGCAGTACGGCTTTCGGAACATGTTAAGGTAAATGAATAACACATCGCTTACCTTATTGTCTGATATGGAAGAAACTTAAACAGTAAAGTAACTAGAAGACAAGATGAACACCATTCAGAGATATAGTTATTTATGGACAAAAACTGAACGTTTCACGATAAACCCACGGCATCGCACTCCAAAATATATCACACAGTTGACCAGATGTATAGAGAAAGACTAGCCGCAAACCAACGAACTAGCCACCATCAACGAAAAAGATCGTTACATGAACAAACTCATGTCGATCGGGAATAATGAAGATCCATACAACATGGATCCCAGCTTATTCAATGGCGAATTGCAATCTTGCCTCCCGTAAATGAATCCAATCGATATTTGACACCATGCTCTCTATACAAAACAGACATTAGTTCTTATATTTTAAGTCATACAGTTATAGCCCTGTTCACTAGCAAGGACCACGCCACAGATGAATGCGTTTGAGGAATTTATTGAATTGACAGAATTCTGTGGAAGTGATGGTGGGCAGATGGGACTCTGGGTGGGTCTCCGTCTCCAAAGGACCCCCTTCTGAGCAGGAAATCAGCGCTGAAAGACAAAACATGAGAAATGGGAAGGGAGGGTGGGGTTCACAGATCGAGGGAACAGAATTGAGGGGCTTGGCTGGTTAAAAAGGGGGGTGATTAGAAATGTGGCTGGACTCGAGGAAGCGAGGTTGAGGCCTGGATCCTGCTCCAGAACATCAGTTAATAAATATTAACTCCAATTGTTATACACATGCAAGAAATAGTAAAGAAAAGCGTGCATTTTTTTTTATCAGTGAATTTGTGAAATACCTATTCACAAATATCAAATACGTACCAGCAACCGAATCAGCTGAGCAAATTCAGATTGAGGCTTGCAATCCATAATCTTTATATACTTGTTCTGTCTTCATTCTCTGATCCCTGACTTTGGGTAAACGGGGATACTTAAAATGATTTTCTCTGTCTGATCTATAGTGACAGCCGAGAAGATGGCAATAGTTCACAGCTTTGCCGTTTCAAACTACAGCTTGTGTTGAGTATCTCTGTCATGGCGGACTTTGGATAGGGGACGGTCACGTGTAAGCACCCCATATCAACAGCATTTATGTTCTCATGACAAATTTACAATATGGGGGTTGTAGAAACGTCTTTTTTCATTGGAAGGTTGTGATTCCTTCATCAACTTTACGCCTGCCTCTCCAATGGCTTCCTACAGTTCTTACAGTTTTTATACTATGATCTTTAATAGATACAGTCGGCAACGTGTCACGCTGGGCCTAGTGAGGGGGCTGGAAACGTTTCATGGGAATCAATAGTTTTCATTCTTTTTGGGTATCTTCTGGCAGACTAAAAGCATATGTACCACACACAAATAAAGTCGAGTCAAAATGGGGTCCTTATGAATGTTTTGACAGTATTACATGAAAAAAATGATCAGCTTGTCCAGTAGAAGTGAAAAAAACTGACACTATTGGAATATTTGTTTTGAATGATGTTGCACGGCTGATGGTAGAGAATATTTGGAGACCATCATGTGTTGTTTTATGTTGAAAAGGATGTAATTGAAAACAGTATCATAGTTAAGTAAAAATGATACATCAACCTTCACGTTGCCTCTTTTGCTCGATGCATATTTATGAAAGCTTGAGAGTGAACTGATGAAAATGACTGAAGCCCTTGGTAAGAAGAGACTGTGCCGGTGCTTGAAGAGCTCTCTTATTAGGCCCAGACTCCACATGTTTGACCTTTCCCTCAGTTGAAGGAGCGCATCATTAAGAACTCAAGGTCAGAACTGTAAAGCACAGCCAGGTAATGATAAGGAGCCTACACACTTTACCTCTCATTAGAACTACTTCTTTAACCAATGAATTCACTGCCTTAATGGCTTCACAGCTGGTCGCAACTTAACTCTTCATTGACTCATGATGTGGGTACAATAGATGGCAATACTATGTCATACTAGGGGGTGTGGCCTAGGATGTTTGCCCATCTCAGATGTGCTTCAAATTTGGCTCGATTGTAGTTGATACTGTATACCTAATCGTGAGTGTTTGAAGTTTGAAGTTGGTGTCTTGTGTAATTTCATCAAATTCATCAAAATCATGGCTTCTGTCAAATCCCAAACTTTGAGCAGGTCTAGATCCTCAGTAGTTTGACCAAACATAATGCCTTTTTTTTTTTTTAACATTACATGGAGTTAATATCTATTAACTGAGGTTCAGGAGCGGGACCAGGTCTCAACCTTCTTTCCTCAAGCCACTGCCTCAGACCTGCCACATTTCTAATCACCCCCCTTTTATATCCAGCCAAGCCCTTCATTCTGTTCGCTCGATCTGTCGACATTTCTCATGTTTTGTCTTTCAGTGCTGATTCCTGCTCAGAAGGGGGATCCTGAAGCTGCCAGCTCTTTTGGAGACCGATGTCTCATCTGCCCACCTGCAGAATTCTATCCATTCAATAAATTCCTCAAACACATTAGTTTGTGGCGTGGTCCTTGCTAGTGAAAAGATAGGAAATGGCCCAAAAAAAAAATGTGGTTCAGGTATGCCATGTTACGTTTTTTTTGCTTGGCAAAGCCGCAAACTTTACATAGAATTTTGATATATACATAGTGATTTTTCGTAAACTAAAAATCGCTCCCGTTCGCACAAAAGAAGGCAGTTATTATAAAAATTGAATCAGTTGTATAAGTCCCAGCCCTAAATGCTTTAATTTGGGAAAAATGTAATTGTGCTCAATAGCGCCCCCTATTGAACACAATGCAAAATTTAACATGTTAATGTAGTTTGTTGAAAATACATACGATTTTGTGAAAACCCACCCACGCCATATTTTTTTTATTTATCATATTGGCAAAATTGACAAATCAAATGAATCAGCACCTTATACTTTTTCTATCTCCTCCCAGGGCGTTTGTCTGGATCAGTGAAAATGATCTAGAGACGTGTGGGATCATTATCCAAACTTTTTTTTTTCCATACAAGGTTGATTAAAACACGTGAAGCGCTCAGCTTTTTCCAGAAGCTCCTATTCACTATGTCAGATACTTAAAAGGCGCGTTAGCCCATGTAAATGCTTATATTATAATGGTGCATCCCCATGGATACTTGACTATCTTTTTGAACCTATTTGTTTCCAGGCTCTTTCTTGTGTGCAGTATATCTTGGCCCATTTCCATGTGTATAACTAAGCTTAGTTAGTTTTTTCATATTGGTGGTTGCGACTTTAAACTCCCACAAACCCCTGCAGCAGACTGGAGGAAAGGCTTGTGATTAACATCGCTTTTAAGTCTCTCTCCCACCCACCAGCTCGTGAATCACTGCATCATTTTGTTGCTGATAAAACATAGGCCTATATCGTCATTACTATCCTCCTCACTTCAGCCCTGTAAAACATAATGTCACATTTCACAGTGAGTTTTTGAAGTCACAGACCGTAATCAAGAGCTTCAAAGACCTTTACCGCAGCTCCGCCATTCAGCCTGATCCCTGGTGTTCAACAGTTTCCTCCACCTTTACGTTCCAGAAGGAAATTTTCCATTTTCCTCATTGGAGTTTTGAAGAAAAAACAAGTGACAGGTGAAAGGTATGACAGGATCACCTGCTGTCGTAACACCTGACCACTGTGCGGATATTTCAAAGTGGGCATATCATCATGGAAAAACAGATATAAAAACATTATTTTGGATGCCCAAGTATATTGATATTGTATGTTTTATAATTTGAAAGAATGTTTCTGTAATAATAAAATACTAACAATGGGCCTCAATCACAAATCTTCCCTTAAGTAAAAGTTCTTAAGAACGACCTCACGACGTTTCTGGGAAATCTTAGGTCTGATTCACAAAGTGTTCTTCAGAATAGAAAACTCATCATGAATCCCAATTCATGAACGTGACAAGAACACCACTCCCCTCATTATCATCAACCTTGTATTATATTAACTACGGGAAGACAAAGACACGCCCTCTAAACTTCCATATATGGGCATGACAATAGCATGAGGCAGTACTCATTTACATTTACTCAAGTACATGTGGGTAACTTTTCTAAGTAACTATACTTTTTGGAGTAATTATCCACACAGTACTTTTTACTTATACCTTTAAAAATATAATAATAATAATAATAACAATAATAGTAACTCTTATTGTAAATAGCCTAGTGTATTTTGTCTAAAGTCTTCTGATCATGACATGTTTGAACCTGCCCAAAGCAGAGTGGCTACTAACGAGCAGCAGCTGTCACCTTTGAAAGTCTGGTTTAGACTATCTCTGATCATTTTCATGCTCTCAAAAAAAAAAAAAAAACTTTTAATAAATAATTTTCTCTTTCAGCTAAGAACAAATTTTGTGAATGCTAAAAATGTCTTAAGTCAGCCTCAAGAACAAATTAGTGCGCAAGTTTGTTTCATAAATGAGGATCATTGGAACACAGGGGCCAGGAGAGGACTTTGCCTGGGGTTCCCCCCGCAGGCAGCAGTGGGAATCGCTAATTTGCGTGTCATTAAGTATTTTTCTCCATAAAGTATTGAGAAGTACTTGTCATCTTATCTACCTTCACTTTCCACTGATTGCCTTGAACCCAATGAGTTCCCCATTCTGACAAATTAGTCAGTTCTGCTCCCTTTCGACACAGCATATCTGTGTGAGGTGGGCTTTTTAAGCACGACAAAAAAGAGAGAGAGAGAGCTGTTGAGGAAGATCTTCATGTGTGTCTGTCTTCCATTCCAGCAAGAATTTCAGCATGGTATTCAACTAAGCAGGAAAATATTTCACTCTAAATAAGTACCTTTTGAGTAACATTATTGTTTAGTGGGCTGCCTTGTCATTTCTCTTTTGTACAAAGAGTTCCTTGGCTCATAAGGTTGGGGAAACACTGCCCTAGTCCACACATGACACATGACATATATAGTGACAAAGCAGGTCAAGCCGAAAAAACAAATCTCCGGATCATGTGCAAGAGACTCAAACAGACCATGTAAACATTAGAGTAATGGTCACACGCGGCCACTAGTAAAGTGAGTTGATCAGCTTTCTGCAGGAGCTACATGATTTCAGAGCAATTTCATCCTTCATTCCATCAGTTATTTGACATCATGCACAGAGATAATTCCAGTAGCAGCAGATAGAATTAAAGAAATCTGGGAAATTGGCTGACTGGATGGACTATGCTTTTTTTTTTAATTTATTCCAGTTGCACACATCCTGTAATAACTTTGCTCAAATGCATTAGAATTCCAGTAAAGAAGCAATTTATATGCATGTGGAATATCACAACTCTTGTCCACATTACCTCACAGCACCAGATGAAAAGTGGAGCACAGAACAGGGGGAACATGAGAAGCCTTAAAGGAATAGTGATGCGATGTTCATGACCGAATCAGCTTTATGAGACTTTATTGATCTCACAGTGGAGAAATTCATGATTGTGAAAAGAGCATGTTTTTTTTTTCTCCATATAATTTTACACGGATTTGCAATGAACAAAGTCAAGAATCATTGCAACAGCAGCAAGCAACACAAGTGAAATGTTTGCAGGACATTTTATTGAAATACATGTTTTCAAAGGGTAAAAATCATATTTTCTGATTGAGTCATGAAAAGAACAATATAAAAATGATCCGGTCTTTTGAACTGCTCCCTGTAATGAGTCATAAATCCCATCACTATAAAGAAATGATTTATTATTTTGCACGTACCAGATGACTGCCAGGTCACAGCCCTGGCCTCGTCTTGTTCGTGTAAACGAAAGTGTGTCTGAAATTAACTGTGCCAAACTCCGAGAGCGTGTGTGTGCAGCAGGTCAGGAGCCGCTGCTGTAATTCCATTACGAATGATATTGTCCAGAAGATCAGAGCTGCTACAGATCTAATACAGGTCAGAGGAAGCACTTTCTATAATTTAACATTTAAGGCCAGGCAACTTTATTTGAAGAGCACAGTTCATACACAAGGCATTTGAAAGAGTTTAATTATTACATAAAACGACAGGAAGACAAATACAATCATTCCATACAACATACAATAGTTCCATTGAAAACAAAGAGCGCAGATAAAGTCATACGCACAGCTAAAAACAACACTGTCAGAGTTGAGGCCTGTCGCACATCTTCTGGACTGTTCCAGGTTTTAGCTTCATAACACTGAAATAATGCAGCCTCACCATGTTTAGTCCAGGCTCTGGACCAGACCATTCCCTGAGGTCCTCACCAGGTGTAGTCCTGACTCTGGACCAGACCACTCCCTGAAGTCCTCAGAGCTGCGATGGTTCATACATGTAAGGGATGTACTTTGGTGCTAGACCATGAAGAGACTTGTAAACAAGCAGAGTTGTTTTAGGTCATGTTCATGCTGCCACTAGTTAGGAAAGGGCTTCCAGCATGTAATATCCTAGATGCTAATGCTACCTCACCTGCGACTGAAGAGACAAAATTGGGTTAACTTCATCGAGGTACATCTCTCTCTCTGTCCCTCCTGGGTGCAGTATAGCCTCCCTGTTTAAAGGCCAGTTTTTTCACACATGCATTTCTCCTCTGTCAGAGACATCCTGTATTTAGCCACGAGAGAGAGAGAGAAATGATCTGTGTAAGCACACATCTGTGTACATGTCGCTGTATTGACAGGGCTGTGATCGCTTGATGCTTGTCATGGGAATGAGTTCGCCAACAGCTGATTTTGGTCACGTGGCGATGGTGCAGTTTTTTGGTGACAGACAGGACATGTGGAAGCGGCTGAACTAAAGCTGAAGTAAAAGCAGTTGAAACTAGAGCGGCCCATAAACCGCTCCAACATGTGTGAAAACAACCTTAAAGTCTATTCTCTGAGCGACTGAAGCCAGTGCACCTGAGCACTGGACTAATATGGTCATATTTCCTCGATGTAGTCAGGACTGGAGCAGCAGTGTTCTGGATGTACTGCAGCTGTTTTACAGATTGTTTAGAGGCCAGTGAGCAGCTGCTACAGCAGTCCAACCTGCTGGAGACGAAGACATGGATTTATCTCTCTTAAGTCTGATTTAGACACTGTGAAGTTGCAGATGTCATTGGTTTAATATGGCTGTTTAAGTTCATGATTTTCCTGCCACAAGTTAAAGGATTTACTATATTGTTTTAAATGTTTCAGCTTAATGGTCCGTCTCTATTTGGTATTCCATCAGTGGCGTGCATTTTGTAGTAACAGTGTGTCCCTCCTGCTGTCTGATGAAACATCAGCCTCTGTTATTAGCAGGTGCACTTGACTAAAGGCCTTCCGCTGCACAATGTTGCATCAATGCGGATGTTTGTGGTGAATAAACATGACAAGAATTTCCCTCTCATTTTCTTCTCAAACAACACACAACCTTTCTTTGTGCTGGCGTCTGTATAGAAGACAGATGAAAGAAAATGGCTCATTGTCATTGAGCGGAGTACATTTGTATGCAACAAGCTGCTGCCGGCACACAGCAGCAGTGGCCCCCAGTGTGTCCTTATGTCTCCCCAGAGCCACAGACACACACACACTGACTTTGAGCACCGGCTTAAGGTCATTCAAGTGTGTGCTCTGCTAGTGCCGGTCAAACTGTCAAAAATAAAGCACACAGAGCCTTTTCAGCCTTGAAAACATGTTTATAAAGGAAGTCATTGGTGAGACACTGCAGGTGAATAAAGGAAAATTGAGTTTGATTCATTTGAAACTTTTGCTGTGTATTACTCATATAAAAATATTTTTTAAAGCTTTTTAAAGCCAATAATTCAATATTTGATAAGTTCTGAACCGTTCTGTCTCATGGTGTGGGAACAGAAACTCTGTTACGCTACAAGCCACATGTTTAAACCAAAGCTAATATGTACCATGTGATTCCCCCTGTTGCCTGTAGGGGTACTACAGGCCAAATCCTCATCAGCCCTGACACATACTATAGTTGAGCATCAGGCCAAATCCTCATCAGCCCTGACACATACTATAGTTGAGCATCATGTCATCTTCACAGAGACATTATTTGAATTCATAAAATGTAAAATATCAATGCACAGACATCCTAATGAAAGATTTTAAGCCTAAGATATAGCATTCCACTGCTAACGCCTTGTGATATTTTAGTACCTTTTTCATCCCTGGTCCAAAGCAAGGAGATTAGGTACTGAACAAGACTGTTCCCTGAAACATAGGATACACAATTTATTATTCTACATTTTAGCAGATTTTTACTGACTAACTTTCCTTCATAATTTGTCTTTCAGCTACGTCTTTCCTTGTTCACGTGGCGTTGCTTCATGTTCTTATTAAGGGCGATAAATTCATAGAACAAGATAAGGCATGCATAGGGGCTTGGACCCCATCCTTCGAATTTCGCTCGAATTTCAATTCGAACTGCGAGACAGCCTGGAAAGGAAGACCAAAATCTTCGCATTAATCTGGGGACCAATCACAGCACGGGGAGGAACGGCAAGCCGAAATATTATCTTATGATATTTAGTCTGGCGCTAGCCAGGCTACATCCTTCCTTGTCTGTAGTAGAAAAGTATCTGTGCTGGAGCTGTGCTGGAGCTGTGCTGAGAGCAGCTTTATAAACAAGCAGAGTTGAGTGTGGAATGGTAAAAGCAAAATAACAGAGCATTTTATTTTATTTTTATTCCTGTGTATTACTTCTGCAGCTCTAGACCTGATTTAGCCTTGGTCTCCTGGAGAAACGAGTTGAGCCCAGACGTCTGCTGCATGTTAACGCTCTCCTACAGTATGTGCCTGTAATGTCATGGGAGTGGATCATGGCCACTGTGTCTGCTCTGCTGTAGCTGCCACTTTATTCAAGAGGGTCTACCTCAGCAATGAGCTCTACGCAGTCTCCAGCTGGGTCATTTCCTACATTATAAATTATGTTGTTTATGGAATATTACAGGTGTACAGACAGATCCTTTTAAAATATTCATGCCCGAGCCATCTGAACAAAACCTATTTGTCTTCTCCAAATAAATTATTAAACATTCAAATACGTGCATGCTGGTCTAGACCCATTCATCAGGTTTTTCTGCCAGAAATCTGCAGCATAGACATTTTGCAGAATGTATGGATGCCCTTCCTGTCACAGTGTGTGTGTGTGTCTTGGACCAACCTTACTGACACTTCCCCAGAGAACCTCTAGATACAGTAGGACATGGCTATACTATATTGGAACAAATGGCAAGCTCATGTTGTGATTGCCCTTTCGAACTTGTTGACCAAAGTGCTGTATAGGTACAGTAACAATATGCACAATATAATACAACGTAAACACAGTGCAATGTACACAAATAGGAAAACACCACTTTTTATTCTATTTTGGTAAGACTTTAGATTAACGCCTACAGTTCTATAGGCACAGGTGACAAGCAAGTAATTACACATGTAAGTACATGTGTAGATATACTTTAGTTACAATGTATATGCACATTACGTATTGGGTCATTTCCACTTGTTCCACATTGTTACTCTTTATTCTTCCCTGTTCCCTCTTGTTATAGGTACTAGCTTCTCACTTTAGATCACGGCCCGCGCTCATGTATAGCTACACATCAGTTACGGTGTACTTGCACATTAGTTATTGGGTACACCTTTGTTACACTGTGTACACTTTTGTTACAACTCGTCCACCTTTGTTACACCTTGTACACCTTTGTTACACTGTGTACACCTTTGTTACATCTTGTCCACCTTTGTTACACCTTTGTTACACATTTGTTACACCATGTCCACCTTTGTTAAACCTTGTACACCTTTGTTACACCTTGTACACCTTTGTTACACTGTGTACACCTTTGTTACATCTTGTCCACCTTTGTTACACATTTGTTACACCATGTCCTCCTTTGTTAAACCTTGTACACCTTTGTTACATCTTGTCCACCTTTGTTACACCTTTGTTGCACGTTTGTTACACCTTGTACACATTTTTTGCACCTTTGTTACATCCTATCCACCTTTGTTACACCTTGTACACCTTTGTTACACCTTTGTTACACCTTTGTTACACCTTTGTTACATCTTGTCCACCTTTGTTACACCGGGTACACCTTTGTTGCACCTTGTAAACTTTTGTTACACCTTGTAAACCTTTGTTACACCATGTACACTTTTGTTACACTCATTGTCTTTATATTTGAGTCCAAATCGACTTTGGTAGAAATCGTAGGAGATTCGCCTTTCCACAAAAACCAGTCAAACCAGTCCTGTCCGATTTACACGACAGAAGCCCTGGAAGCACCAAAACTCACGGCCGGCAGAGGGGCGTGAATAGGCACACCGACTTTTATGCTCCTGGCACACCTGCTAACAGCCAAAGTGCTCACAGCCCTAAGCAAATAGCATTACATGAACGTAAACACATATTTATCCATCTCTGTTTGTGTCATGGTCACATTCCCTGACTGTGTGTGCGTGCACGTCATTCACGCACACTGCTTTGCAGCTGTGGCCTCAGCCACTCACCGCAGAGACACCTACTGACAGCACAGACAGCAGGGAGAGGCCCCACACTCAGAGCCGAGGCTGCCAGGGAGACAGCAGAGGGTCCTCGGGCACAGCAGTGAGGCACTGACTTATGACAATAGCGACGTAATTAAATTGATAAATAATTATCAAAATTCTGAAATAAAATGCTGCACGGAAATGTCACATTGAAGCGAAAACGTAAAAGTCCCACATTTACATCAATTGACTATTTAAATTGTGCCGTTTGCATATGTGTGCGGCAGAGAAAGTGTGATTTGGTACTTAGGACAGGGAATGCATTTGTTAATAGGCTATTAGCAGATTACTGAATGCTATTGGTGTTTATCAATGAAGAGCTCTCGTACCCTTTTCTCATGAGTTAGTGGTCCAGTGTTTACATTATATCTTGCTATCTGGGTGTAAGTATGGCCCAGCAGGAAGCAGGTTGACTTCCGGGTCATTACCTGAGGATGCCGAGGGGAGGGGGCGGGGGACTTTGAATTGGTCCCGGCCAGTTGCGCATGGGTAAGACAAATGACTCACGGGTAAATGGGTCTACATGGGCTCTGGAAAATCTGGAAAATCGGTTCTAGAGGGAAAATGGATCCCTTGTAAACCCAATGACACTTTTGTTACATCTCGTACGTCTTTGTTACACCATGTACACCTGTTTTACACCTTGCCCTTTAATGTGTAATTACTTACATGTGTAATTACTTCCTTGCTACCTGTACCTACACATAGGCCTCCAGGCTGTAATCTAAAGTGTTACCATATTTTATGAAATCCTGTTCATAACATTTTTTATATTCATGTGTAGTCTGGGCTGGCCTGGGAATGCCTTGGGATCCCCCTGGAAGAGCTGGAGGAGGTGTGCGTGTATCGGGAAGTCTGGGCATCTCTGCTCAGACTGCTGCCTCCGCGATCCGACCCCGGATAAAGTGGAAGAAAATGGATGGATGGATGTGTAGTCTAGCAAGAGAATTAAGTTTTTACATTTATTTTATTTTGCATTATTATTATTTTTTATTTCATGTCTTACATGTTGTAGTCTCTTTGAAGTAGAATGCGATACATGCTCAACAAGTACAGTGTCTTCCTATTCTCGCTTCCCTTCTCAAACAATGGCCGCAGTGCTGAAAGAATAAAAGAGACAGAATTTGACCAATATTTCGATGTGAACTTGATGCAGTGATACAGTGCTAAGACTAAGAGCCACGTTTGCTACATCAACCAGTGTCATGTCCTATCTGGAGTTTAATTAAAGATCCTTGCTTTCGCCCCTTAATTTGTGACTTTGGACTTTTGGGGGAAATGGTCAATAATCATTCATCTCTGCCTACGCTAAGACTATGACCTTTTTTCGTTTTAAAAAGTGTCAACACTGATTAAAAATAGATACTTACATAGACACAGATGATATACTGCTGTGCACGGATCATTTCTCCCCTGGTGCCACGCAGTCCTTTATTTAGCCTGTGTTATAACTCAGTGGTCATAAAATAAGGAACAGCACTGACTCAAAGGTCTGCGGTAATCTCGCTGGAGGTGACATTTGTTTCTTAATACTCGCTGAAACTCTGGCATTATTGATCTTCGGCATCCCATGACTTTGAAAAGTAATTACTAGGTGATAAAACATGCCTCCTCAATGAACTTTGTAACTGCATCTGCTCCCCAGCCCTAAAGAAACACTATCTATAGTCAAAACAGCCAAACGTCTGCATAAAGAACGGATAGCTCTCTTTAATGACATTCATTTGTCTCAGTCCCAGAGTGATTCAGTGAATGGTAGAAGACAAACTTACTCTAGGAGAACATGGCAGAGAACAATGGTGATGGTGGTGATGAGAAGAGAATTGTGCTGACTGTGCTCTTTCGCTTGGTTCTTCTCTACAACAGCCTGAAACCACTGGGGGCAGATTGGACCCTGTTGACCAAAAGGTGGTGGAAAGGTGGAGGTCTTCCTTTTAGCTTTCCTCCCTCTGTCCTCCCGATCTAAACAGTAATCACTATAAGCACAAATCACTCACACTGCTTCTATCATTGTAATGTGGCACATTTTGAAGTGTCCAATTTGGTCACATGAACATTCCCTTTTCACTAAAAGAGGAGCAAACCATTGTCAACACAGGGTTGGACCAAACCAATCATACGAGAATAGATTGGAATATGTTAAAATGTGTAAGAGACCAAGCACACTTTAACTAAAAAAAGAAAGATTCCAAAAGAGAATGATTCATTTTATCTACTCACCAAGGCTGTCTGCCCAAATGTCCTCCTCTCAGGATGAAAGCCCTGCTTGAAACAATAAACTTCCCATATAGTAAAGAATGACAAAAGGCAGTTGGCAAACGTCAAGTGTCAAAGGCGATCAAATAAACTAAAATCCTTTCAGGCAAGGTGCTAATCAGGTGTGCCAGTTTTGCTATTAATAGATAATTCCTCTCTATCATTGTGGCAGACAGGGAAAGGAGTTTTGAGCTATTAATAAATCGTTCTCATATAGGTTTAAAGATCTAATATTAATATACAGTGCCTCTCAAAAGTACTAATACACCTTGAACTTTTGCACATTTTGTCATGTTTACAACCATAAACATGACAATTTTATTTTGACTTTTTTACTGAAAGTTCACACACAAGTAACAGACGGAAGTGAAAGCAAAATGATACATGATTCTGTTATTTTTCAAAAAATAGAAAACCGAAAAGTCGGGCATGCACAAGTATTCATACAGCATGAGTTAATACTTTGTGGAACCCCCTTTTGCTGCAATAACAGCAGCAAGTCTTTTGGGGTATGACTCTACAAGATTTGCACATCTAGAGACTGAAAGTTTAGCCCATTCCTCTTTACAAAACAACTCAAGCTCTGTCAAATTAGATGGAGAGCGTTTGTGAACGGCAGTTTTCAGATCTTTCTGCACATTTTCTATTGGATTTAGGTCTGGACTTTGACTGGGCCATTCTAACACATGAATATGTTTTGTTTTAAAGCATTCCATTGTAGATTTAGCTTTGTGTTTAGGGTCATTGTCCTGCTGGAAGGTGAATCTTCGCCCCAGCCTCAATTCTCTTGCTGAATCTAGCAGGTTTTCCTCGAAAATGTCCCTGTATTTGGCTCCATCCATCTTCCCAACTATTCTTACAATCTTCCCAGTCCCCACTGAAGAAAAGCAGCCCCATAGCATGATGCTCCCCCCACCATATTTGACACTGGCGATGGTGCACTCAGGACAATGAGCAGTGTTAGGTTTGCGCCATACATACCGTTTTGCA
>OMNZ01108255.1:0-11415 GCA_900303255.1 Lesueurigobius sanzi
CATAAAAATATGATACCGGGATAACTCGGTAAAAGGGACTTGGTTCTAGGTCATGTGTTGCGTTCAAAGTCGCTGTTAATGTTACTCTATGTGACGGGGCATGAGATTTCCAAGCTCAAGTTGCTTTTTGCAGAATCTGTTAGCTGAGATCACGGAGAAGCATCTCTATGTTTCAGATAACAGTATTGGTATCTTTAAAAGCGTACATTTTGTGTTTGAAAACCGGGTGTATTTCAGGATATTCAGGGGTCGTATGCCGCGGCACAGTTCATTTAAATACTGGCCATGTGATCTCATTTCCGAGTATTCTCCTAGTAAAAAGCTTAAATTGCTTACTTTGCGTTGTCTTTATCCGAAGAATTCTCCCTTAGAAGTCCCAATATGTCACTTTCTGTCGTTGCCACAAGCTGCTTTTACTTTGGAGCCTCTGAGTCTTTGTGAGCGATCCTGCTGTGTTCTCTCCCAGGCGAGATGCCTGTGGTCCTGCGTAGATCAGCGGCATATCCAGGCCCATGTCTATGGAGTCTCCTGGGATGTTTACCTCTTTTTTCACAAACGTAGTCCATATGAAAGTGGCGCCAAGTATCACGAATGAGAGAAATGTCGTACTTCAGCTTGTCCGCCGCCATTTCAGCATCAAAAACAAACGCGCTGCGTCACTGCGCCACGTCACCGGACACGAACCACCAACTGCTTGATTGACAGTCGCTTCACTCAATGACAAAATGGACAACGGAAGTGAGATGTAAATGAGGACCATTGTCAAACAAGGTCAGTTAAGAAAGGGCTTAGCTCAGGATTATCGATTCCAAAGGGTCTACCTTCAAAAGCCACAACTTCTCCAAATATTATCAGATTTCCATGTGTTCCACATCATTGGAAAGCTGGTAGACTACACTTTCAGAATATGTGAATAACTGGGAATAAATGGGAGAGACAGTTTCTCCAACCAAAATCTCCAAATGTTGATTCTATATAAGTATACCCTTTATATACAGTATACTACTATATATTGTGAGGGATTAGGTCTCCAAAATTTTTGGCTGAAAGTCTGACCAAGATTACAGCCATATTTTTTAAATATTGTGTTCACAGAGAAGACATTGAATTGTGTGCCAGTTTTTGCTTCATGTGAACACGTCCAGTAATTATATGACAGAGACATTACCCTTAAACCAGGTCCAGAGATCATTTGGACAGTTACCATATGATTCTTAGTGGTCCACTAACCTCAATTTTAAATGATGCCTACACTTAGTGCACTTTTCCAGCCTGTGTCAGAAGTTTCTCCAAGCTTGTTATTATTCATTAACTCCATGCTCGGTGGCGGTAAGCTACTATTGTAGCCACAGCTGCCCTGTGGTAGATTAACAGAAGCAAAGCAGCCAATCTGCGTCGGGCTGTGGATGAAGTGTCTTTCCCAAGGACACAATTACAGTCTGCATCTGCAGGAGATGGCCCTGACCATCGGCGAACCAGGCGTCCGCTTCGGGCCTGTCAATGTTGGATGGAAACACAGAAGTGGACCTTAAAATGATGACCAGATTACCACATACTCTCACAAATAATGAAGTGTAAATTTAGCACACCAATAATGATAGACACTTTTGGGTTCATTTCCTCCCGTTGGTTTGTTTCAGACACAAGAGTCAGTGTGTGGTCACCACCTGCACAAGCAGATTTCCTCTTTCCTCTCACTTCAAGTGTCAGGACACTTTGAGGCAGTGTCCACAATTTAAAGCTTAATAATAAATAAAAAAAAACACTGTCCATGCAAATCTCAGCCCCTGGCCTAAGGCTAAAGCTGTGCCGCGCTTTTTTTTTTTTTGAGAAAGAACTTAAAAGAATGAAAATGACAAATAGTACATGGCACCAATCACAAACATTGCCAGCTTTGTGGAGGCTGTTGCTTTAATTTATGTAGCACAAGATAATGCCAGCAATGGGTGGCTGATTAGGTATGATTGTAATGTCACTGTTGTCAGAATTTAAATGAGATGCCGTACAATGAAGTATTCAGGTCTCAACATACCCCCCCTTCCTCAATAAATAAATAAATAAATGTATGCCCTTCTACTGCTCATATCAAACCATTGCAATAGGTACCCTTTCCTAGCTCTTTACAGGTAGACTATTCAATATTTAGTTCAACTGCGTGTCCAAGGTGGGACACTGCAGATACTGTTGGTCAAATTTAAACTTTTGAACTATTTTCACCTGGAAACATTGAAAGAGTGAAATCTGCACTTTCTTTCTTTTTTTATTTTTATTTTTTTACTGAATTTCTCCATAAATTTATAAGAAAACATTCTAACTTCAAAGATTGTTTTCTCAAAATGTTTTTTTTTTCTCACAGTCTAGAGACACCATCTAACTTTAAAGTAGCACATACAGACACTGACTGGACTTTTCAGTAATTGAAGTTTGCTGCTGAATAATTTGTTAATCTCAAATTCAGGGGTGCCCCAAGTGTGGCCTGGGGACCCAATACTGCCCTCAGGCTTCTGGCTGAGTTGGCACACATCCCCAGAGACGCTACGTTTTACAGCAATACAGCAAGCTCAATACTAAGTTTACACATTATCACCTCAATAGCATTTTATTGTGATCCAGAGCTGGCATTGAGATTACAAGCCTATAATAAAGGTGTGTGATATAATTAAAGCCTCAGCTAATGCTTCTAGTTGAATATTCCACTGCATTGACCACTGCTCTGTGGTATACTCTTCAATATGCACTGGTCTGTGGTATACTCTTCAATATGCACTGGTCTGTGGTATACTCTTCAATATGCACTGGTCTGTGGTATACTCTTCAATATGCACTGGTCTGTGGTATACTCTTCGATATGCAGCCCAGGTTTGGACACCCTTGTTCCAATGTACTGGTCGTTTAACCTTTTTTTTTCCTCCACTAAATCTTTCTTTCCATGAATCCAAACTTTTCAGGTCGTGACCCCCAAAATATCAAGGCAAACAACTATGGACCTCCACAGTAAGTGCTTGTTAAGTAGTAAGTACATTTTAAATATATAGCACCTTTCACAGACAAAAAGCAACCACAAATTAAAAACAGAGGGAGAGGAAGTCTGGAAGGGTCTCTCCCCTTCGTGTGTGGAACCATCAGCAGATCCACCGACCTCAAAGCCCTCGCAGGAGTGTAAGGCTGGATCAGATCTCTGATATAAGAAGGAGCCTGAACATATACAGTTTTAAATGACAAAATACATGAACATACTTTATATTAAAACAGGACGATCTGATATCACCAAGTAATCAAGAGTCCAGGAGCAATGTCAAAGTTGTTTGCCCAGGACCAATGTTACAACCAGCCAATCAGGGGTCAGTTTTGCTAGATAAGGGGAGGGACAGTCTGCTTTGAATACTTGACATGTTGTGACAAAAATTTAGTTTAGGAACAGGGAACGGTCTATGAGTTGGTTTGTCTGAAAATATCTAAACCTAATCCTAAGCCCAGCCCTAAAGCTAACCTTAAAGATTGCCCTGTTCCTAAACTTAATTTTTGTCCAGAGCCGACTATCTAGCACAACTGAGCCCTGATTGGCTGGCTGTAAAATTGGTCCTGGGCAAACAACATGACATTGGCCCTGGACCCTTAATTACTTGGTGAACACGTTCAAAAAATTGCATTATTTCGAAAAAATTATATCTTGAATTTATTTTGCAACCTCAGGGCCTCGCGACCCAACTGGGGTCCCGCCCCCGGTTTGTGAAGCCCTGATCTACACAGCAAAAGTTTCAAAGAGATGTCTCTAAGGTCGCATTCACACCTGGGACTCGGTTCGATTGGGGACCAAAATTGCAACATTGTTTCTTTTGTTCATCTGGTTCGGTTCGCGTTCACAAAGCATTTTTTGCAATCGAGCTAAAGCTTTAGAATGTATTCTGCGCCTCACCAGTAGGGGGCACTGCGGCGAGACATGGCCTAAACAGGATAGAAGAAGACGCTCAGCTTCTCTGTTGGCTGAAGGTTTTTCACTACAAACATGGACCGGGATTTGTGTACATTTTGGATTTCTGTGCTGGATTATCTTCTATTAAATATATCTGACATAACACTGGACTCAGTGGGAGAGACTGAAGAGGCAGCTCAGGCCGAACAGTGTGGGAACAACACGAACCGGACACTTTTGAATCCAAATGCTACGGTGGGTCTGGGTTAAACAGCCGCTGAAAGGTACGACATGATCCTGTTTATTTATTTAGCTTGTTACAGTTAAAGTAAGGTCTGTTTCTGTCATCAGAGGAAACTTGGAGCTATTATTTTTGCTGTTTTTGACCCGTTTAACCAGAGCTAAACTTTCTGACTTTGTTGTATTTACTGTAAGTAGACATCAGAAACGATAATATATTTCAACATGGTCATATTTCTGTCCTCTCACACTGACATTGCGTCTGTCCGTGGTATATTTGACCTGATATCGATGACTGTTCGTGCCGTTTGTTTTGATGTGGACAGTCACATGACCTCACGGCGTCGGGCACTTCCTGGTTTTGGTCCGCTCTCTGGTCCAGTTACATTCACGAATCAAATGATTCGAATCAGAGTCTGTTTAAACCGGACCGAGACCCACGGTTTCAGCCGGACCAGGATCCGCTTCTTTGGCCCGGATCAGAGTCCGTTTGCTCATTCACAACACCTCAATCCAACCGTACTATCAGAGCAATCGGGCCAGGATTCGGATCAAAAGTGGGTTATGAATGCACCCTAAATCAGGCAGTGTCTCGCTTTACAGCAAATACTCTTTTAAGAGAAGGATGATTATAATCAATAGAAACACCATATTTATTTTTGTGTAGGTTCTCAGTCGTACAGGAGTTGTCCATCGTAGGCAAAAATCTTTCAGTCTTCATCTGTACTCTGTAGTTGAATCTGTAGTTGAATCGCAATGGAGGTCTGCGTTACCAGCTGGATCCTATTTATGATAGCTTACTGAGACCAAAACCAATTGGCAATAACAACCTCAGAGCGAAACCGAATCGTTGTCATGTAAATGAGCCTGTACTCCTGGGAGCAGCAGGGCCATAGGCAGTATCAACGACTTAGAGAGTAGCTCAGGGAGACAATGGACCCTCGTTAAGTACTTTACCTTTAGCACTAAGAGAGGAGGGGCCTAGAGGCTGACTCCTCCTGCTGGTTCACTAGCTTTATAAACCCACAGCGTGCTCCAGACCTTCAGTGACCATATTTATTTATTTTATTCTTCGTTCCAAGTGCCTAATCATCCACAAATTGCGTTTCCAACCGCTCTTGTGAATGTCTCACACATCTGCCAAAATGCTCTTTCAACTCCTCATCCATTTGCACATATTCTTTTGCCATTAAAGGTTCTTTCTTGCCTCCATCGATGTTTGTTCCTAAAACCAAGCCTCGTTTGCATTTGCGTCTCTCACCTATAGCAAGGTCAGCAGCCCTTTCACTTTCCACGCCATGGACCTTTATGAATGAATGAATTTTATTCAGACATTGAAAAACAATAATTGTACATATATTATGCCATTGCACAAAAATAAATGATAAACAAGTACCGTATGTCCAAATAAAGTAAAAAAAAAAAAAAAAAAAAAACTTATAACCTCACCCCTTCTTACAACTGTGTCTTTACAAAACAAATACCAGCTTCCTCCATTAGCCACATTCAAAGCTAGCGCTCATGAACAGTTTTTTTTTTTTTTGTTAACTTTCATCGCTAACGTAATGCTAATTAATATTGCTCATGAAACTCCCACTTTTTGACTTTTCATACTTATTCTTTTTTAAAAAAAAAATATTTTCCAAAGTTATTTTCTCCCCTGACGCAGCCCAGGCTCTGGGCCCAAGATTATTATTATTTTTTTACAATGTTGCTTTTTGTATTTCTTTATTTTGCACGCTGCCTATGCACCTGCAGATGAATAATGAATCAGACCATTTGTTTTTGCTTCGGTACTGGGCCACAACATTATTATTTGTTCAACAGGTGAACATGAATCCGAAAGAGAAAGTGGAGCGGCAGCCACGCATGTATTTGAACGCGTGGCTGTCGGCTTCGGAACAGAAGCAAACAACAGCTTACCCCACTGCCCAAAACTCTGGACATATGGCCTGTTTGGGATGAACCTTTCCATAAATAGTAGGGGTGCATGCATTTACCTGAAGCGAAGCATCACAGCATCACGGAGCGATGACCAAGTCCTTGGATGAATGCTAGGCTGCTTCATGGCTCTCTCCTTCGCAAAGACCATTCTTTAGCTATAAAGTCCAAGCTGGTGAACATTTTCCTCATGTTTCTATATAAAACTATCAATTCAAGAGTAATTTAAAGACTGGATATTGTTTTGAGTTTCTAGGCTGCTAGACATTTTTGAAGTGAGCTCAAAAGGCAAACGGTTTGTGTTCTCAAATGTTTAAAATAACATGAACAACTAGAATTAATAGAGGAATATCAACTTTTTAAATTCATGAATATTCCTATCATTCGCACGCAAATTGCACGGTCAACAATATATGCCTCGTAAATTGTAATGCGTTTCCCTTTCGATAAGCTGATTCTGAATGTAATGTAATTGTTTGTTTCTGGCCTTGAACAGAATCTGAAGTGTTTGAAAATCAATCAAGTCATGAATCTTTATTATTTTTGACTGAATGAATAATGGGTCAGTGTGATCTTATCTGTGTGCAGCGTTATTACGGATTCCTATTGCCTTTTTTTGAAGACTGACGAGCAGCGTTAGAGTGGTTTTGTAATTGTTGCCCCAGATCTCAGCACAATAATTCAAATATTAGTGAACGGTATAATAGTGATTTTGTATCTAATATGTGTCGGGTCATGCAATCCAGGGACGCAAGTCAAAAAGTATTGCAATCTTATTCAAAGCAAAATACATATTATGCATTTTGCTTTGTATAAGATTGCAATACATTTTGATATTGTCTTTTGTATATATTTTATGTGATTCTTCCAATTAAATTTCTCATCAATTGTGACTCCAAGAAATGTGTTTTATTTTGCTCTTTCAATATAAACACCTTGTATTTCAAGTTTCTCTTTAAGTTTTCCAAAAAACATTATTTTTCAGGTATTTTTCAGGCTGTTTTGTTCAAATCTAATGATAATTTATTCTGACAATCCATTTTATAAATGGTTATAAGAAAGACATGTCATTCTAAATCCCTGTTTTAAGATTCTCTTTCGGACTATTGAGCCTCATTCAATATGAAACTTATGCACAAACTTGTTCTTAATTAAGGCCAACTTAAGAAGATTTGTGGCATTCACAGACTTTGTTCTTAGCTGAAAGAGTTCTTCAGGAAGAACAAAGCCTGAGAACAGTCCAGAGGACTTTTATGCAGTTTTAGAATATTATCACAGTCAAAATTGACCCACAAATTCTAAATCTCCCACAGGGCGAGTAACATATTTCTACAAAGGATTTCATTAATTAAAAAACAAATGTTTGAGAAGATGATAGTGATCAGTGGTGATATAGAGAGAGAAAGCCTCAGAGCAGCATCACAAAAAAAAGCCACAGCCAAAAAATAAATATGGCGATAATTTTCCAACAGGAAATGCAATCATGACAGGTGTTAGACCCCTTGTAATGATGCTGTATTTTAGATTTTTTTCGTTTTTTTACCAATGGAAGTGGAAGACTCCGAATTAGCACATTGATTTCTGTGGCCTTAAAAAGATAGAATGTGGGCATTAAAATGTAATTAATTTGGTTTTCTGCTACCTATATTTTTATACCAATTGGGACTGTGGAAGTATAATAGTCTGAATTAGCACAGTGTTTGTAATGTAGTTGTAGTTCTAATGAACTCATATTAAAAGTGGGGATGTGGAGAGTCTGTGAGAGTTACAAACTTGGACAGCAGCTAAAAGATTTTTCTCAACTACCTTTGATTTCATGGTTTTTCAGTAGTGCATATTGCACTGTTTTCATCTGAGTTGATCTCTGTCCGTTACAATGTTATACATTTTCATTTTGAACTTGCTCCTTTTAATCCCGGGACCTAACTGTCACTTTTTTATTTTCGTAAACTATGACGCACACATACTTCACTAGCCTGGTCTTACCATACCCTCGTACTCATTTCATACAGAGGGTCTGGATCTTCACAATTGAGCTCCTTTTTGAGGTGGGAACTCCTTTTAAAGTCTGAAACGATTGGCTCCGATTTTACCCAATCGCTAGGATGAAGTTCAACCGATGTATCGCGGGCCACTGAGATCAGACCCAGACGAAACATGTAGGGAAATGATTATAGCGCTGTGTCCGGTTTCCACATTGTACTATAAATAGCCCAAATGACTGCGTGTGCGTGCATACCTAAGCAGTTTCGGACAACTACTGCGGGACTCCACAGTACACGCGCTACAGTCGACAAACTAAATATCCATCAAACCACGGAAAAATGGTGACAACCAAACACTGCAGCCATGGTTTGTGCCGGAGCGATTCAAGATACGCTTATAGGGACTATTTGAAAGGAGTACGTTTCATCCCATTCATCAAACCGAAGCAAGACATCAACAAATATAAGCGGTGGGATCGTGCCTGTGGTCAGCAGAATTTCACGCATGAAAATGTCAAAAAGGACACCTACATCTGCTCCAAACACTTCGTTGGTGAAGCTGGACCAAGTGTGGACCAACCGGACCCGATTCCAGCCACATTTACTCCTGAGCAAGTAAGAATGAGCTGATATTTTGGTGGTAACGCTACAACATGTTAGCTGTAAGCCCAAACTACATTAGTCTACAGCAGGGATCTCTAACCAGTAGCTCGCCAGTCCTTTTTAAGTAGCTCCCCAAATGATGTCAACATACGTATGTACATGCACGATTAGTAAAATGTGTACATGCATGCACTTTTTATTTTGAACATGTTGAAACCACTCTCCAAACATTTAGGTAAACAACTATGAGGAATTAAAGTAATTTCGCTAAATGATGCTGAAATAGACCCTTTCATTGTTTGTAAACATTCTTAGCTGGAGGTGGAAAGCTAGATTCCTATCTATTTTTTCATTACCTTTTTCTTTAACAACGCTGTGAGCCTCAATTGACTCATGTAGGAATTTTGCTCCTGGAATTTCGTTTTCGTCTGATGTTATCAGTTGTATACCACTTGTCATCATCATCGTGGCGGCCGGCCAGGGTTTGTCTGATTTCCGCGGGGGCCGTGTTTCTAGGTGGCGAGTGTGCGTCACCTGTGACGTCATTCAGATGCAGCGTTTATGGATGGCTAAGGCTCAGGCTTCACTACTAACTACATTATAAAACTGTACAAAAGTTTATCATGTGTATTCTACAAATTGACTCATCACTGGGGATGAGACACTGCAGGGAAAATGTGACATTGATGGACACCAAACCCGAAACTCAAGATAATGGGGAATTTTGTGCACAGACGCTTCAAAGACATCGGCTGTTGATAACCATAAGCCTAGGAAACATTTCTAAAATACCCCTGAAGAGACCAAATTACCTACCGCCGCACTGTATTTTAATGGGAGTCCAGCACAAAGACGTTATGTACTTGAAGCCTTTCTCTTATTAATTATGGCTACAGTTTGCGGAGTAGCTGTCATCTTACCACACTTTAACGATATATTTTTATGCCGACCGCTTCCTTCAAACAAGCCGGGGCCATTAGTTGCCATTAGTGCTTTCTGAAATTGTGCGCTCCATATTTTGCAGCTGCTAAATTCCTATCAAGGCATCCCTAGGCATCGCAGATTAGCACATCTGAAGAGGCGCATCGCTGCAGTAACAGGTGCGCCGTTTATCCCACTCGCAAACTCAGACTAATAGATGGATCTGGAACCTTGAATCATATGAAGTGATGGGGAATGCAATATTCGGCTGAGTCCCCGCTGCTTGTGGCTCAGCAGACAGCAAACTCATTGATATGCAGTTTTAAATGAGGTGTATTGGTTTGGATAGCTGGGGCTTGTTTATGACTGATATTGCCTCATTATTGTGATGTTTTATCATGGTTTCCGTGGGCATTTAACATATCATTCATTAAGCGAATAGTTCCAAATATAAGGTCATTGTTCAAACATTACTGCATGAGTTCATCAGGACTAAAGCATGTGGTCGAAAATACATCAAGCTGCAGTTTGGGCTGAAATTGTGAACTTTTTTTGGCTCAAAACTTCCAATTTGCTTTTGAAAATTCCCCTCATTTACCTGTTTTGCAAATCGTAAGAAGGGAGGGAAGGGAATCTTATTTGTATGGCGCTTTTCATATGAGGCTGCTCACATCTGCGCCAACGGTCCCTCTGACCACCACCAACCACTCACACAAAGGCGTTGGGTGAAGTGTCTTGCCCAAGGACACAACCAGGTCGGTGCAATGTCTTATTCAGTTTGCGTGTGGAGCGTAATGGATCAAAGCAGTTTTCTTGATACAGATGGCGAACGTCTGAGTTCCCACAAGGTTAAAAAGTGGGCAGTGACACTCAACGGTGCACAGGTGTTAAAGGGTGGCGCAGGTGGTAGAGCGGCTCGTCTCATGATTGGAAGGTCCAGGGTTCGAATCCCAGCTCCCGCATGTGCACACTGATGTTGTGTCCTTTGGCAAGACACTTCACCCACATTCATACCTCCTTTAGGTAGAAAAGCGCTATATAAAAATAGTAAAATACATATAAATTCACAGTCACTAGGGCAACTTCCTTCCTTGAACATCTTTTCAACCTAATTGTGGTTTGTAATGTAGTCTTTTTGTAGCCTGGAAAGCCGGCCTGACTCCATGTATGAGATACATTGGAAGACTCTCTGGGATCGCGGCGGTGGCTGCTCAAACTCTGGTGAGAACGCTACCAGACCAATCACAGCACGGGAGGCGGGTGTTAGCGATGCGTCATTTTCAGCATTGTTGCGTGGTTGGCTGGCTTGTTTATTGGAGAGAGGCGGGACTAGAGTGGCGAAAACATCATTTTTTAAATGAAAAGCCTTCAGAGCAGCCAGTGCCAGGCTACTAAAACAGGGATCCCCAACCAGTCCCAGTTTACCCGGGACAGTCCCAGTTTTGAGTGCTTTGTCCCATGTCCCCATAGATTTCTGGATAACCATTGATTTGTCCCAGTTTTACACAACCTCTGTCCCAGATGTCCCAGTTTTTCACCGGTTCCATGCCCAAAGCCGTGAAAGTTACTTGAAAGTGAATGACTTTTGGCCATGCATGCGTCAAATGTACCGTTTTCAGAGCAAATGAAGTGCAAAACAAACAAAAAAGTGTATCACCTCAATGCTGATTGGTCCATTTAATTGATATACACTTTCAAAGTTATACCATTCAAGGGAGGACAAGTCACAATTTAGCTTATATGCAAAACTCCCATTGTGTCCCAGTTTTTAATGTCGAATATCTGGTCACCCTATAGCTAGTGATTTATGGC
>OMNZ01108257.1:1850-12301 GCA_900303255.1 Lesueurigobius sanzi
GGCTCGCCAGCTCTTTCCATGTAGCTCGCCAAAGTCTTTCTACAGTTATACGCTTTATGAGTCAAATTTTATATGCATATTTTTGTCCTGAACAAAACATCTCCAAACATTTAGGTGAATATAGCAAAGTATAAAGCAGAGACTACATCCATCGTCTTCAATTGTGTCAGCTCTTGGCAAAATTGGGCACAAGTCGATTTTGAGGCATTTTGAGTTGTTCCCAGATTCTGAAAGTGTAGTCTCCAAGTTTTCCAATGATACGATGTGTAACACATGGAAATCTGATAATATTTGGAGTTGTGGCTCGGAAATCCCATGCGCCGTCACAATTGTGATGTGTTGATTTATCATCTTTGTCGTCTAAGAGGACTAGTTATATGTTTTTCTTTGAAGCATAAATGGCTCGCTGCCATTTTTGTTATGCAAAAGTAGCCCATGGAGTAAAAAAGGTTGGAGACCCCTGTGCTAGATGATAATGAAAAATAATCAAAAAAAGGTTGCTTTTAAAGCAGTTTCATGACCCTACTGTCCTAGATATTTTACACATGGAAAAATATTCAAATTTCCTGGCCCGATCTTTCTTCTAAAATAACTAAGACTGTCTGAAAATGGATTTATGTCAATGTATGCCTGGTTCTGGATCTCTGCCGGTAGCACAGAGTTGTGTAAAAATACTGATTAATCCACAAACAGCTTTTATTTTCTCATCACATTACATCAATCAAGAGAACACATATGAAGAGTTTCCAAAATACTCTAAGATATTCTCTACTCTACTCTCTACAGGTAACACCAGTAAAAGTAAAGTTGAAAAATATGATCAATAACTATTGGCTTAATATTTCTGATGCTCTAAAATACATCTGGTCATTATTATCTGTTTCTGCAAAAGAACTCTCCATATGTTTATCGACAAGAGAAAGTATCGCAAAACATACTCATAACACGAAACAAGAGAACATGCTGTATATGTGCTACTGTACAACATCAGTACCATATCAGCAAAAACAAATAACGCCGTGTTCATTAATGCAATGTATTCAATATAAGATCATTTGTGCTATCAGTTTCATGCACAGAGCCACAGGATTCATGGTTTGCACACAGTTCCCAAAACTCCTGCAAGCTTTCCGCAAAAGTCTAGACACATGGTTGATCATTTGAGCACACATTCTACTCCTAGCGCACATGGTTAGATGAGTGTACAGTATTTTTTTAAGCCACTCAGAGCACCCTACAAACATTTAACCACAAACTAGAACCAATTCTCAGTCCTTATCTGCATGCCTGATTTATTTTTTTGCAAATATTTCATGTCAAGGCATCTTCTTTAACACTGGCATGAACTGGGAAACTTTAAAATGTAGTATGGAGTTCAAAAGCAGGCCAATTGAGCTTAATTCATAAAGATACGGAAATCACTAGGCGGAAATTCTACCTCCAATGACCCGCACGCTAACACCCATTTGCCCTTCAAAATACCTCGTCTCACAAGTCACCCGTATCGTCCCGTGATCTGACTTGTCCACAATACAATGGAAATATTCCTGTTCTGCCTCTTTTGGTTTCAGAGATCGTTTTGCCTAAAGGAACGCCTCACATTCGCGTGACCTCTTTAACAATGTGAATCTACATTACAATCCAGGCCCTGCACGCGGGAAAATAGCACAAAGTGTGTGCGCCTTAAAGCGGGGAGAAAATATGCAACATGATAGCCAGGGCATGATAGGGCATTTACGGAATAAAGAACACCTAGAGCTGAAGCTAATGACTACAGAAAGAGTCCCACACTCGCTTTTATGCTCAGATTAGTGTGATGCAAATTAGACGAAGGCGATGGGGGGAGGGAAGAAAAAAGAAGCACCGTGCGCCAGTTACCGTAGGGGTCCCACCTGTTTTCTGAAACACACATGGACCGCTTTAACCTGTCGACAAGCGCAGAAGATGAAACCCATGTTGTCTATATATGGAATACAAAAGCTGACGAGGATCCTGCCAGCGACGCCAATTATGGATAACGATTCCTCATTACTTCCAGGAGCTGAAAACAAGAAACCAGACATCTTTTCAGATCATACCAGAGTACGTCGCAATAACATCAAACCTATAAAATGCAATGTCCTCCCACGAAAAAGGCAAGGCTCAAAGCTCATGAATATTACAATGAGTTGGATGTGGGTCATTAATGTGACACTGTCGTTACACAGGAGTCCAATTAGCAGTCAACATAACGCATGGTACGCTCCGTACCCGTTACAATACACAGTCAGTATATCACAGAGGAACGCACCAAACCTCGGCATACAACGCATATCAAGGACTTTTCTATAGATAGCACTGCAGGGAGGGTGCAGTAATATTTACTTGACATTACACATGTGCACATGACCCACTTGCAAGACGTATGTTACATGATACAGTTGACACCCCATTCTGTAGATTCAACAATTTCTTTATTTGTAGATGGCTGGGAGCTGCCTCATCGATGGGGTGGCATGAGGCAGTAAGACTGGAAGGTAATCCGTCTGTGTAGGTTCTCAGTCGTAAAGGAGTTGTCCATCGTAGGCCAAGATTCTTCAGTCTTCATCTGTACTCTGTAGTTGGACTAAGATCGAAACGTCCTACACTTCATCTACAGAGTACAGATGAAGACTGAAGAATCTTGGCCTACGACTGAAAGGTAATGTTTTTTTTTGGGTTGCCTTAACTACTGGATTAACTAGAACTAATTGTGTAGTGTTTTAGAAAATGAGAATTAGTTTTCAAACTTAATTTAATTTGCAAGGAGCCTGGAAAGTCTAATAATCTAACGAGGAACAACACAGTCCAGCACACCAGACCAGGGGTGCCCAAAGTACTTTACACAGAGGGCCAAAATGGACAACTATCAGCTAGCAAAGGGCCAAACGCAATACTGTTTTTACATGAAGAAAGACCAAATTTAACCAGATCTATGATTAAAATACCCCTTACCCTTTAAGTACACTGCAATAAATGACATCTTAATAAGTGAACATTTCTGGGTTTAAGAATATTTCACCTTACTTTAAGTAATTCATGTCTTGCCGAGTTAAAAATGTCAAAAGAAATTGATTTTTGCTCTTTTTTCAAGTCAAATTTTATGTATTTCCTAATTTTTAAGTGCAGAAGGTGCATACAACGTACAATCACAGCACCATCTCGAGGGCCAAATGAAAGCCCTCGGTCACTTTGGGCACCACTGCACTAGACCATTCACTTCACATAAAGGAAGATTGGGTTTCAGGGTATCATACAAAAACAGTTGTAAGTTAATTGCAATCTTACTTGTATTTTCTTTGAGTGTTTTATTCAACGCTATTTATTTAGTTATTTACTTGTATCGTTTTTTGTTGTTGTTGTTTTTACAGTTACATTTCTATACTGCAGCCTCTCGCCTTAGTGACAGACGCGGTGCAGCCCAACGCCGAGGAGTCTGGCACAGGCTGCAGGAGGCTAACCACTCCCCCATCTCCTCCCCCCACTCCCATCAGGCATGATTGGCTACCTCTCTAATTCCCCCGCTGACGACTCAGATCCATCATTTTAATTTTGTGTTTTTACTCCTTGGAAAAAATAAAAAAATAAAAAAAAAAAGCTGCTGGCCTATGTCCAGACGGATGTTTGTCATTGCGGGCAAACTCTGAACAGCTGTTGCGTCAAAGATTATTAATTTGACTTATTTAGCGCTGTGTGCTTTTGCTTTAGCTTGTCCTCATGTTGACCTTGTCTCTCTGTGGCATTTCAAAGAGGCGTTTTAACTTTAAGCGTGACCTTTCAAAGACATACATTAAATGTAGTGGGTGCTACGCATGGCTGGTTTGCACAACAGGAGGAAACATATCAGAAAGAAAAGCACTAAGGTACAACTGAAATATCACTTAATAACCAGAAATAGTGCCACACATTTCTTCAAGTGTGTATACGTGTATAGCCCAAGGACTCATAAGCAGTATGTGGAAGAAGGATATTGAGACACTATCATAAACATGACTAATATAAAATTAGATGGGGGAAAAAAGAGCACAAAGGTGTCACTCGATGCACAAGAAGACTAGAGCACAAGACAACTAAATGGCCTCTGATCATGGTGTTTGTACAGTATTGAATGAGATGAGATTATCTATTTTCAGATCTTGATATATTGTTGAGAATTGCCTGTTTACTATATTCGCTTTTTCACGTTTACAGAGACCACTGTTTTGTATAATTACACACTGTCTATATTGTTAACTATGGTTGGACTGTGGAGATCTATATTTGAAGAGTTCAATTGCAAAAAACAATGCCATTGACAAAAATAAACTTAAGCTTGTACTTTATCTTTATCAGTGATTTTAATGACCACATGAATTTTAGTGAATCAGAAACATGAAGTCACTTTACTTTTCCTGGTGACCTTTTTAGAGCACAGTGCTACAAATCTGAAATTATTTAGCTACCAATCCAAAACGGAGATGTCTGTTTTTGCAAATTAACTCTTATGTCCCTTGATTGGGCACCCCTGGGTGCATGCCACACCCTACAGGGTATTTAAGGCGGCCTGTAACACCTGCCTCATTATTTGCCTGAGGAAGACCCTGCTGGGGCGAAACGTTGCAACCTAATAAGTCTATGCAAGGATTGATGGTGTGCGGGATTTCTTTTCTGTTTCAAGATCTTGACATATTAAAATGAGTTCTACTTTCCTACTTTAGAGCAGATAACACAGTAACAGAACAGGGGATAATGCATTTTGCTCCATCCATATAAAAAAAATAATAATAATAATAAGGAAAAGAAAATGCAAAGAATGTTTTCTTTATACAGGGGTAGTTATGATAAATCATATTACCATGAAATGAAGTGTATGTGTCTTCTTGTGATGTAATTATACTAACTACCATGTTATACAACTTTAAGGTCCCATCATGCCACTGACCAAACGAGTGGGATGACATATACTTTGAAATATAATCCACAGGCATGAATTGATTTAATGAGATTGAACAGCATTTTTTTTTTTTGTCTCCAAAATGCTTTTCTTCTTTCTTCAGGCCCAACAGAGAGAGGGAGTGACAGCGACTGTCAGGAGGCCCTGACCCAGAAGAACAGACTGGTACTGTGGCATAGTCACAGAGACAAGTGGAATTAAATCAAGTGTAAGTCCATAGTTGTCAGATCAAAACTATCATCGCAGGGCAGTGTTGCCCTCATGCAGGTGCCAGGATGAGTGACACATTAAGGTCAGAGTCTAACAAGGGATCGGATAGGCAGAGACACCGAACAAGATAACTGTTCACATAGGTGTACTGGTAAAAGGAATACATGCATGAGCTTCTACACATGAGGGCAGAGACAAAGGGACCTCAACACTGATGTCTGAATAGCAAATGTATGTATGTAAGTAACACAGAGAACCAAGTGCCAATTGGAGGCAAAATGAGGCAAGTTTGGTTAATATAATATTGCAGAAATGTAAATGAATAATATACAATTAATCAATATTAAAGAGGGACATTTTCAATAGTTTTTGTCCCTTTTGAGTGTTGTCTTTATGACCAAAGGACCCTTTTACGAAGGACAAAAATAGCTCAAGAAACTGAGGGGAAAATAACAACAAAAAACGAAGCAACAGGAAGGAGACCAGCGTATTTACAGGCGAGGCAGAGGCTACAAAAAATAGGATTAAGAAAAGAGAACAAAATAGCTCAAGGAACTGAGGGGAAAAAGACAACAAAAAACTAAGCAAAACACTACTAAAACTAGAGAAAAGACATGAACAATAAGCTGAAAGGCAAAAGCAACTAGAAAATCTGCCCAGAGCAACACACACACACACACAAACACACACACACACACACACACACACACACACACACACACACACACACTTTTTTTCATCTCAACTGCTGCCACAACCATACCATGCTATGAGTCACATGTTATCAAAATATGTATAAATATGTCCATGTTTTACGTGATGGGAATAAATGGAAGCGACAGCCTTTATATCCGACTCCTGTCTGCTGACTGTGACCAGTGGAGTGGGCTCTTGACTGATTTCCAAGCTCCCACTGAGAAGCAGAGCTGCAGGACCATCTGATGGGGTTTACAAGTTAAAGAGCAGATCCACAGACAGATTGTGCAGATCGACCTAAATGTCCATATCGAGACACTCTGCACCCCTGGGTGCACCTAACATTGGGTGACAAGGCTGCCTCTGTTTATTTATGTGTGTGAGCTCAAATATGACACGGGAAGGGAAATGCAGTGACATGTGATATTTTATGCAGTCATATGTGATATTTAATGCAGTCATATGTGATATTTAGTTCATAACAATAATCAATTGTAATTGTTCTCTGAGATGGTACATTTAGTTTGACAATCATTGTATTTCAACATTAGTACATCATAATATACAATATCCTTCTATTTTAAAGATCTTTGTGTAATTTGAATGTATTTACAGTGCACCAATGATAAATATAAAGGGCAATGGAAAACAACACTTACTGTATCTGTCCAATGTACCGTATTTTCCAGACTACAAGTCACACTTTTTTCTCATAGTTTGGCTGGTCCCGCGACTTATACTCAGGTGCAACTTATATAGTAATTAATAGGCTATATTACGTTAGCATACCATACACCTATTCAGCCTGTTGTTCTCTATTCTATTGTTATTATCATAACTTGCCTTTCAAGATGAAATGTCTGTTCTTGGTCTCGGATTTTGAAAAATAAATTTCCCCCAAAAAATGCAACTTCGTAATCCAGTGCGATATCTACATACAGTATTTTTTCTTCTACATTATGCATTTTTTGGCTGTTGCGACTTATAGTCCGGAAAATCTAAATACAGTCTAAATGTAAAATCGCATGCAGTTTATTTAGGCAGAAACATCACATTACTATTAATAGCAAAAGAAAATACTCCATATAAAATTGAATGGTACAACATTCACCAGATATGCCAAGTCTAATTTTATCATATGCTCAAACATTACACATATATTTCTCATTTCACTACATCAACAGTAACTAACTAAACCATTGCACCATAAGCAGCAATTAATCTCCTGTGGGTGTTTTTAGTCATATTTAAAAGGAGCATTGTTTATTCTCGGTAGGACAATTATTTCATTGCCCAAATCATAATCTTAAAATGCATGGAAGATTTTCATTCCTGGCCAAAGGGCGAAGGAGATTTATCTTTCAGAATATGCACGGAGGAAATCTACAACCAAAGGATGTAGGTAGAACAGCAGAAATAACACAGCAGGCTATGGTTTTGTTGCTGTTGTTGTTTTTTTTTGGGGGGGGCTCTCTTGACATATACACTTTCACACCAAATACATTACCTCATCTTTACAATACATTTCTCCATAAACTACATGGGGAATTGTAACTTCAAAGACCATTTTCTCAAGATCATTTCACAAATTTCCATTCTTGGACTTAACATTTTTTTAAGGTTTGTTCGGAGGGGTTTTTCAATATTTAATGACTATCCTGATTTATTTAGTATTGATATCCCCTCTGAACAAATATTTATGTGTAATAAAAACATCAATTTAAGCCTGGCCCAGCCCATAATTTAGATTCCGTCACCAAAAATAGAGCCAATTTTGGAGGCCATGTTTACACACAAAATGCCTTATTTTTGTGTATCGGAAAAAATGACTGAAAACTTGCAATACATTTTTCCTCGTATTCATGTCAGTAATACACAGCAAAGTTTCAAATTAATATCACTCAATTTAACATGTTCCACTTTTCACTTGCAGTGTCCGGCCTGGAAAGAAGACGAAAACATCGCTTTGAAATATGAAATTAACTTAGCGCGATCTTTGTCGACATCACTTTTCAAAACCTGCCGAAAACCTTTATTTTATTTTTTTTTCAGGTACATTTCGAACCCCTCCCGTTCCCCATCGAGAGCGCCGCCTTGACCTCGCGGTGGAAGTGCTGAATCTGTTTTAAGTCTATGCTAATTCCTGCCCCGCTGGTTTCCAAACAGGGTCAGACGGAGACAAACTCCTGCGCTGCACTTTGTTTCGCTCACAGCTCGGTGCAGTCCCGTGAAAACTGAAGACATTTTTCAAGCCTTAAACTTCTCCCTTTTCACGCAGCAAGCTTCTTAACATACTATTGCACTTATCTTCAATTCATTTAAGGGTAAACTGATTCAAGGTTTCTCCATAGATTTACACAGACAATTGTAACTTCGAAGGCCACGCTCTCAGAATACATTCTTCTGTAGCAGCAATTTTTCGATATGTTTTAGCCTGATTTCTTGAGTTTTGAACCCCCAAAACAAAGGCAAACTTAGATTTTTTACTGGTTTACTCACAAATAACTAGTTTATTCGAATAATAATAGTAAATAAACCGAATATCCAAAATCCCCTCAAAACAAATCATTAAGTAATATATCAACAAAGTAAAACCACTAATTTATAACTGGCTATATCTATTATTTAGATTTTGTTGCTGAACATATGGGCTTCTCATATGTTTGTTAGTAACATACAGCAATCTCGGCTTAACAAAGCTTTATTAACTTTACTGTTGGGGTACTTCTAACTTCTGTATTGATGTGATTATTATTATAAGTAGTAGTTGTAGTAGCAGCATCATTTTCAGGCTGTTGTATTGCAGAAGGTGCCAGGTCCTACAGCCAGAGCCCCGTTTGTAACCATCCGCCAACCACCATTGGGGAGTGTGTAGCCCCTGCATGGTTCAAAGGAAGAGTCCATAGTGCACCACATGGAGGTGAGGTTGGTTTCTGCACTACCTGGTGCTCAGTATCCCTTTGTATGGCTCGGAAACATGGACCATCAAGAAAGATTGTAAGGCCAAGCTAGAAGCATTCCAGAATCGTATGCTCAAAAGGATAACTGGTGTTCCAGTCAATGCTCATGTGGCGTCTGAAGAACTAACTGCCAAATTCCACATCCTCCGCTGCGCACCGCCGCGGGCCGCCTCCGAGCTTCCCGCAAGGCTCAATGCCCACTACATCCGTCCCACACCGCTAAGCTTGGGTGCGTCAAGTGTAATTGCGCATGCGCAAGATGTATGAAGTCTGTTTAACTTCTCCGGCTCCGGCGCAGACGGACCAGAAAAATAGAGGTCCTCCGTATTTTGGTCGTGGCGGTCGCGCAGTGGAGGATGTGGAATTTGGCAGTAAGGCTTAAAGATGCAAGTGCCCAAAAATCCTAAGTGTGATCTCAAAGAGAGGAGCACATTTTTTTGGAGAAGGATTGGTCAAATGGAAGATTCGAGGATCCAGAAGGCGATATTACATTGGAAACATGAAGGAAAGAAACTGGAAGGCGGACAACGGAAGCAATGGAGGAAACAAATCGAAGAAGACACCAAAAGCCAAAATGTGTCAGTGAATCATCTGCAAAACATGACGAAGGACGACTGGATCGTGTACCTTGAAGCACTAGGCAGATCTTTAGCAGATTTTTAGATCTCTAGGCCAAGGCCTGCAGTACCCCATTATTGCTTCAAGGCTCATGCCTGCGGCACAGAATCTGACAGGCCTGGGTCAGTGAGGTGGGATTCTCTGGCAAACAACATCCTGCCAGAGTCAACCACGAGGTACAGCTTTATTTCTCCCTGGGACAGTCTGAGCTAGGATCTCAAAAGTAGTAGTGGTATCAATAATAATCAATCAACTGTGTTTGTATCAGTTTTGTCGGAGCTTCACATGCATCATTTGAGATTCCTCAATGTGTACGTTAATTTATGTCATATATTTTTCATGACAAATTACAAGTTTATAAGTGATTTTTGTTGATGATAAAATTGTATACTTTTTATGAGTAATATTATCAATTCTGTTAACTTTGTCCACACTTCCTTCTGATGTATTTTTGATTTGATTTTGTTTTTATTAGACTGGGCAACAGCAGACATTTTGGGAGAAAGCAAGCGGGTATTATAAATGCTTTACCTTGTTTGCCAAAGTGGCCATTACTTAAGCTCTGCCACTTTCTCCCTGCGGATACGACACTCCAATTTGTTCTGGACAAAACACAATATGAAAGGAATGTTTTGTTATCCACAAGAAGAAGCACAAGAAGGTCAAGTATCTGTTACAGCTACGGGCTATTTTCTTCTCATCTGCAAAGCAGAGCGCGAGTTAAAAGGTAAAGCCAATGCACGCAACACATGTTAAGATGACTCTATGGTCTTCTATTCAGCATCTGCAAAGACATCCTTACACACTGCAAACAGTGATCCAGGAATAAGTTACATTTTCTTGATTTGCCCATGATTTGAGCAAGTAAGTAAAGTTATCTGCCAACAATGGAACAAGAATGCTTGCACTTAAATTTAGAAAAAAACATCTCCTTGCACTTGAAATGAGAAAATAAATCTAAATTCACTTGGAATTAGAGTTTTTTTTTTTTTTTTTTTTTTTAAAATTTTTTTTTT
>OMNZ01108258.1:0-13662 GCA_900303255.1 Lesueurigobius sanzi
CACCACTGAAGTAAACATTTAGCGCTGGTTAAATTTTGCATGAACTGATTTAGGGAATGGGTCTGTAATAAGTCAGATCTGTGGAGGATTGTATTTCCTCTTATGAAAGCTTCAGTTTGTGAAGCTCTGTCAGGCTGCTGTGAGGTGCGCTCACTGCTACTGCGCTCATAGGTGCAGCACGTCAATTGGTATCGGTCCCTTAGTATCGGAGCCTCATTAATGAGTACGAGTACGAGTACAAGGAGGTGGTATCGACCCGATACCCGATACTGGTATCGGTATCGGTGCATCCCTAGAGCAAACGCAATGTCGTCATGTCCAGGGCTTTGGTAGACAACATAAATGTATTAAACAAATAATAATAGTTTTCTGATCTGTGAAAAACAGCGCAAAGGACACGTATGTTTTGCGTTGTTTGTTGTTAATTAGCAAATGATGCAATTATTTAATTATTTAGGCAGTATGTCGCCTGTAAACAACAAATGCAATACTTGTCAGAAAAAGTGACATCAGCTGGAGGCAGGAAGTGAGCAAGAGAAATGAGATTAAACTAAAACTAACGATTATAAGAGAAAAACTACAGCTACAAAATGTGGTCCTGTTGTGGCTTAAGGAGCAAGAACAAGAGGGATGACATTTGAGACGACAAAATAAGGTTTTATCTGATATTTACAACAACAGCTAGCCATTTGTTTATCGTTACTATGACAACAGCTACAATGGAAATAGATGGGAATCTGTCTACTCTTCTTAGCCTTGCTGTAGCACTAGAACGACTAGTAGTAGTAGTAAGTTTTCGCTTACCCTCTCCTCAGCGTTGCAGTCATCTTTAGCAGGCACCGGCCCGTCAGGCACATCTGGACTGAGGGGCAGATGCTTCTTCAAGGTGGGCTCCTGGTTCAGGGTGGTGTAACCAACATGCTCATAGATGGGATTTATCGTCATCTTGGCAATATACTCCGCTGCCTAAAGGAACACAATGTTTGGCCCATTTTTAGGCCCGTCAAATAGACACATTTCAAGTCTAATTCAACAAGATTTGTTTTTTTTTTATTAGTTAAAAAGTATACACACCTTAGTCTCAATATATAGTGTGATAAGGCCATCTGTGACCAAGTCGTGGATGGACTCAAACCTCTTCTCTCCGACAAAGTGCTTCCCATCGTGGTAGAGGCGGAAGTTCCTAGTTTGGTTCCCAAATCTAAAAAGGAATAGAGCGGGTGTTAATCTTGACTTAAAGCCGACATTTTGTCCCACAATATCAACAACAGCGGTAGTTCACGCATGACAGTGCACAGGTGGGATAAATACAGACGGAAAATCCATTCATGATTCATTTAAAACTCTGTATAATTGGATATACTTGTACCTTTGGGGGCTTAACTTCTGATGAACTTCTTATTTAACTAGTAATGAATGAATAAGAGTATACACTTCGACATGAAAACACAAAGGGTTAAAACTGTCCTGCTACATCATTAACCCCAAATCCAACCTTTTTCCTTTTTTTTTTTTCAATCCACGGTGGACTTGTATTTATGGAAGGTGATAATAACCAGAGAGATGGGAGAATGAAAAAGCTATGAATAGACTAAACTGACCCAAAAGCTGTCGGTGTGCCACATTCAAATGGAGTCGTGTGCTAATTCAACAGTGAGACTTTCCGAAGCGGCAGCTAACACTCATTTCATGAATCATGTTTGGCCAAGAGAAATTAAACACACAATTTTTGAAGTGTTTGTACTTTCTTTGGGAGATATCATCGTCACCTCCATTTGAGACTTTAACATTATACTTGGGTTTTTACTGGTTAAACAGTTTATCCCATTCTTTTCTTAAGATTCTCTAGGGCTTTTGGAAAAAATAACATTGTCATTTCTGTTTTAAAATGAACATTCAATCCAAAGTTTTATCATAAGCATTTGAGAGAAGACAGAAATATGAAGTGCTATCCTGTGCATTTTGGAACATGTTTGTAGAGGCCTATATTACAGGGTTTGAGGGTTTTATGGAGCTCAACAGTCCAACAACCTTGGTGGTGCTGGGCATCAAAATCCCATTAAAAATCTAAGATAAAAAACAAAAAAGAAAACGATATCAACCGTTTGAAAGAACGATGGAGGTAAAACACACAATTATAACTTTATCAAAAACTTTATACACAGGTAGAGGTTTTGCCATATTTTCAAGTATTTAGTCATGGTCAGTGGTTACCATTAACATATACAGTTAGATGATTAGCCTCCATTGCACTTTTAAACTCTTAATATTTACATTTATTGAAGTCTATGGAGATTTTGAATGGGATTTTACTTCCAACACCAGGAGGAGGCGGGACTTTTGAGCTCCATGCCTAGTAAAATCAAAACTTGGAATCGATATTGTACTTTCTAAATCAGGGGTTTTCCACCAGTGGTCCGTGGCCCCCTGGTGGTCCGAGGCAGTACTGCTGGTGGTCCGTGACTGGCTATTCAGTTCGACTACTAAAAATACACCAGGGCCGCAGCATATTGAATATGAATGAATATAAAGTTGATATAGCTCTTTTAATAATTCTGCTTTTGTTATTTTAAACATTTGAGAACATGAAGCATTGTAAAATAAAGTGTATAGCCCTCTTTTATACAAAAAAAAAAAAAGGCCTATATTGCACACGCAAACACAGTGGGCCACAGACTACTGCTTAGTCTGAATGGTGGTCCCTTGGGCAGAACCAGTTGAAAACCCCTGTTCTAAATGATTGCAAACATTGTGATTGGCTCAACTAGATTTTAATATGTATTAGCCCAGTACAATAAAGGCTTTTTATAAAATGTAAATAGAGAATTGTAGTCTGGCAGGAGTGCCTTGGTTCTTTGTTTTTCCTCTATAGTGATTGGCTAATTTGCGATTTGATAGTGAGCCCTAACCTACTCCCTGAAAGTTATTCTCTTAAATCAGCCGTCTTGATTGGCTTGCTCCACCCCAGCTCCCACTGATTACTTCACTGATAGTAGATAGTTTTTGTACTTAATCTCTACCTTAAAGCCAGTGTATATGTGCCTGGTTGTCTCTGACTCTCCCTGATGAGGTAGCTGCCTTCGGCCTGGCTCAGTAAATGGTCCGCCTCTTCTCGTGAGATCATCCCATGGTACCTGGAGGAAGACGGCACTGTAAAACCACTAAACATACGTTCAGGTAGTATTCATCATAGCACTCTTATGATTCCAATTTTAGTCCACATTAGTTTGTTCTTTACATTTCAAGACTGAGTCAATATTGAGAAAAACAGAATGTGTCTGTAACAGTTGAAGAGGGTTGGAAAACTTCAATAAGTCATTTTTTTGTTTTTGTTTTTCCCCTTTTGTATCAGAATAAAACACTGCAAATTCAAATTGATGGATGGATGAATCAGTGGTAATTTTGTCAAGATTGTATTTACTGTTAAAGGGACTCAACGGAGTTTGATCATTTTCATACTCGTGACTGCCACCTCTGACCATCCGCGTAACTGCAGTCTCCATGTTAAGCTGGTGAATGACTGCTGCCTCGGCCGAACACGCAACTTTAGAGTGACGGTGCAGGCTTATAGCGGCAATTGAGTGGGATAGGTGTGGGCTCACAGTACAGCGCGGGACATTGCTGGAGCATGTAGGGGGTGGAAAATATATTATTTTTTTAAATTTGAACTTCCGTAGAGTCCCTTTAAGGTGGCCACACACTAGAGGATTTTAAATCTTTTGAGACTAAAGATCTGTGCATAGACCACACACACTTAAGGACAGACATGAGGACACACATACACACACATGAGGAGTCCCACCACAGATCATGCCATGAGAGAAAGTTTTTATTGAGCCACGCCTCCTCAGACTAAAAATCTGGCTAAAAATCCTCTAGTGTGTGTCCAGCTTAAGTCTGTACTTCAGTTTTAGTCAACATATGTCTTGTTTTAGTCAAATCATTCTCTTCAATTTGAAACTACTTTAAGTTGATTAATATTTCATGCCAATTTCTTTGACTAAAACTAAAATGAATTCAACTTTAAAGTCAACTTTACATTATTTGATATCATTTAGTTCCACTGCTTCATGGAGCTTCTTCCACAAGAAGCACAGACCTGTTCCTTTGGTAGTGAATTAAATGATATGAGGCACTTCTTTCACATTCTTTTGATTTCCATTCAGTATTTTAACAAAAAAAATGGACATTTTGCCACATTAACAAGTTTTAATGTAGTTCTAGCCAAATTCATCAAAAAGTCATCAAAAATAGTACTTTGACTAAAACTATGACGAAATTAACTATAGCTGATATTACTTTGACAGATGTAAATGTTGCTTACTCTCTTCCATAGTATTTTGGACGGTTTTCTACCTGTAAGGACAAAGAAAGGGTTATTTTTTGTTGCAGTACTGAGCTCTTGATGAGTCATGTCCCCACACTTGGGCAGCCTGTGATCTAAATGTAAGACAGTGTTCTTTAAGTGCGAGTCTGTAGGTGGAGGTGTGGAGGAAATTGCATGAGTCAGATAAAAGGCAGGTCCTGGACATTCTGTTGTCAACGGAACTGCTGTCGAGCCAATAAATCGTGCAGCTCCAGCAAACAGCGGGGAATATTAATTTGCGACATGTAGGTGGGAGAAATAGTGAATGGATTATACAAGATGTTTAATGCAAACACCAAGAATATGGATAGCAAGCCCCTGTAATTAGGTGAAATTGTATCAGGCTGAGGTTTTGGGGGCTTTTTCAAGAGGTGTGCACAAGGACTGCAAAAATATAGTGTCGCAGTTCCCAATTTCTGAATTAGCTTGGTTGCCATGGTTGCCAGTTGCATTCAGCAGTTAGAACGGCGGACGGTGGGATGAATTCCTGTTACAGCTGCTTAGTTTTGCATTAAAGCGCTGCTAATAATGTGAAGGGTAGAAAAATGAAAGGAAGGAATATACCTCACAAAAACCTACCTCACCATCAAAGCTCTAATGTGAGGTCAGTTTTGTAACAAGAATTCGTCCCACCGTTCACTGTTCCTACTGCCGACTGCAACTGGAAACCATGGCAACCAAGGTAACTCCGAAATTGAGAATTTTAGGTGCAATAGACCCTTTCATTGTTTTGTAAACATTCCAGGCTTAGCTAGAGGCGGAAAGCTAGACCCCCCCCCATCTATTTCCATTGTAGCTGTTGTCATAGTAAAGAAATGTCTAACTGTTGTTGGAAATATCAGATAAAACATTATTTTATCGTCTCAAATGTCGTTCCTCTTGTTCTCGCACCTTAAGCCACAACAAGGACAACATTTTTGAGTTGTAGTTTTACACTTATAATCCCTAGTTTTAATTGAATCTTATTTCTCTTGCTCACTTCCTGCCTCCAGCTGATGTCACTGATGATGTAAGCAGCGAAAGGGTCTATATCTATATCCTGATTTTGTTCAATTTTCTTGCTTGACGATACTGGTGCCTGAACAACAATTGGTCAATACCTAAACAAAAATCATTGATCAACTAGAACCATAAAACAGAACAAACCCTAACATCAACATTTATTTCAACTGAAACAACCATGTAACTATTTTTAGTTAAAAAAAAAAAAAGAAAGCAGAGGCACTCTGGAAGCAAGTGGATTTTTAAAAAAAGCAGCGCGTTTCATCTCTAAGGAGTCTTCATCAGGGTAAGTCTGATAAGTAGTAACTATTTTTAGTGCTGTCTCAGGACACACCAGGTATTAACACTTGCTATCTAAAAGAGTCTATATTTTCAGTACCAGTTTTCTGGGACTATTTTCTCCGCCCGATACCAATAGCACCTAAAAACTTTCGATTCCATACTAGTATTGTAGGCAAAAATTCTTCAGTCTTCATCTGTACTCTGTAGTTGTCTTAGTGCTAAACACTAAGAGAGGAGGGGCCTGTGGGCTGACTCCTCCTGCTGGTTCACTGGCTTTATAAACCCACAGCGTGCTCCAGGCCTTCAGTAGCTGATGATGATCTTCGGAGTAAGATCGAAACGTCCTACACTTCAACTACAGAGTACAGATGAAGACTGAAGAATTTTTGCCTACGATGGACAACTCCTGTACGACTGAGAACCTTCACAAACCATACTAGTATTGTTTAACGATACCCAGCCCCCAGTCTGGAGCCCTGCATTTTGACTATGAATCTTTTGTTTCTGTAAAGTAGAAAGTATTCAATCAAATGCCTCTCTTGGCCAGACCTAGTGTAGTTAAAATAGCCAACGATCAGGCACCCTAGATTCCTTCACGATTGTGTGTTTTCAACACTTTCATCTGGGTCACCAACACTATTCTTAGCAGTTTAACAAATGAACGCTGACAAACAACTAGTCTCCACTGGACCCCAGAGGCCTCACCTGCCCCTAGTAAACATCTGTAGTGGTAGAAGTGTGTGCTCTTACCTCACAGGTGCATGTGAGTCTGCGTGGATGGGGTGCCTCCTGCTGGAGCTGGTACACTAAGATGAAGGGAAATTTAAATGCACGAACAAACCGGCAATTTTATGATCAAAGAGTAAAGAGACTGTACTTACAATAGGATTTCCATACTGGCCTGTAATCATCATGATCTGTAGAGAATCACAAAAAGGGTCATACCTACACTGCCCCCAAGTGGTTAAAATACAAGGCTGTTCTTTTTTCAGTAGATCATACAAAAGCACATGTTTGCGTAGAAATAAGTAATGCAGATATTTCAATAACCCAAGATGAGTATGAATGATGGGCTTTATGGCTCTTTACAGGGAGCCGAGTCTTTGGGATCCATTTATTTCAAAGAGCCGTTTAGAAAACTGTCTAATTTTCACGTTGATATTTCCATGATGCTGGACAGAAAAGCAGTGTTGGGGGCAACGCATTACAAAAGTAACTAGTTACAGAAATATATTACTTTTTCCAGTAACTGAGGAATATAATACATTACTTAAACAAAATACTGTAATATATTAGTCATTACAATTTAAGTAACTCAAGTTACAAGTGCAACTCCCCCCAAATAAGATGCAGCACCAAATCAAGTTGGATACTGATGTAGAAGAGGCTTGTGTAGCTAACGTCGTTAGACAAAATACAAAAGAATATGGACGGCTGAGGAAAAGGAACTCTTCGACTGCACTTTTGTTCTGTGAAATTATTCTCACTATTTTCAGTTTATATTTTGCCAAAAGTAACTCAAAAGAAACTCAAAGTAGTGTAACTCAGTTATATTTTTGTGACAGTAATTTGTACCACAAACATGTTACATTTGTTAAGTTGTACCTAGTAATATAGTATACATTGCAATTTTAAAGTAACTTGTGCAGAAAAGTCATATTATCCAAGTCCTCAATTTGAGTAATTTTGACTTGTCAAGTAAAAAAGTCTCACTTAAAATATGAAATAAACTTTAACTTAAAATTAGAAAATAAATAAGGTGATTTTTTTTTTCTTATTTTAAGAGAAACAATACTTAGTCCACTGGCAGATTTCTTGACTTGCCAAGTCACAATTACTCAATTTCAGACCAAATATATAAGCCTGAGACATTTTAACTTGTTAAGACATATTATGTTTGATGTGTGGCTCTTTTCACAGTTGAGATCTGGTTCGAAGTGAGCACCTAAAAGATCTGATTTGGTCATGAATGTCACATCACTAGCAGGAGGACAATGTGTTACTGGGAGTAAAATAACTAAAATTTAAGGATTTCAACTATTTATTTATTTTAATGGGTAAGACACTGTCTGCTTCCTGTCTTGGTGAACTTTGTTCCCCTCTGGAAGTCTTATCTGTCCCAGTTTTCGTCCCAGTATCCGGTCTTCAAACTAACCTCACTGCAGGGTTATCTTCTCTCAAGGCAACATGCACAGGCGGACAAGCGTACCGTGCCACAAACTAAACTGCTGGCAATGCATTTTAAAGACATCATGTAGTCTAATTCAGAGGTTCTCCAACTTATCACTTCATACAATATTTGTATAAATCAAGATCAAATCAAAACTAAACCGGGTCTAAAATAGGCCTAAAGTGGGTCTACTGTAAACCATGTCTAAACCAGAAAAAAAAACTAACTCACATGCATTACTAAAGCATAAATGAAATGGTCTATACTTAAAGGAAATGTCTAAAATTGCAGATGACACAGAGTAACACCTAAAGAAGCAGTGGTACACAGTTAAAGAATAACTGGTCTAATCAATAAACTATAATTAGACGATACATCTTCATAATTAGTTAGACTAATTATGAAGATGTAATTAGTTGTTACTGAGGCTAAAGCCAGTTGCTGACCACTCCTAGGCAAGCACATCCAAACATGCTCTTCTGCGCACTCATCGTAATCGTCAATTAGTCAATAATAATACAAAATGTAAAAAACAGGATAAAAACAGGGCTCGCCAGGCTGCAAAACACAAACATTACACTGCACAGTCAGGGGACGTAATGTTGCTTACCAAAAACATTAAGGGCCATGTTGACTGTGCTGCTGTTGGCAAATAAGAATTGATGAGTGGATCCGAAATTTCAGCACAATGGATCCATCTGTCCTACAAAACAGTAAGCGCACACGTTTTAGTCGAGGATGGGCACAGACTCTTTACGAAAATATTCCATTGTGAAAGTGAAAACACTGAAAAGGATCAGAATAAGCCCAGGCTCACGTTACACGATAGCTAACATTAGCGGAGTCGGTCAGCGTTTAGCAAAGAATAAACAAAGCATGATGCTGTTTTATTCATCTGCATTGTTTAGAAAATGGTTCTTTAGTAAACGGGCTGAAATGCAAGTGTTGGAGCGATACCAAATAAAATACACATTCCTATTACCATGTAACGGCTAGCTAATAATAAAGTACTAAGTACTCACATTCACATCCATTCTACAATGTAGTCGCCATCTTGCTGGGTCACGTGAACAGTCTCGCCCTCCCTGGGGAAACTAAATGGGTAACTATGGCAACTGTGTATAATGATGTTTCTGCCATGTTTCATTTATTACCATTTATCAAATGGTATTTCATCTTTAACGCCCTCCTTCATGATGGACATTTCACGTTTCAAGAATTGCAGAGAAATGTTGTTTTTAATGTGTGCCTCACATTTAGGCCAATGCTTTTACACCACCTGAATGAAGGGTTTCACTGGGCCATTCATTGTCTGTTAGAAATACAATCTTAGTGAAGTTATACTAAGCGTATGTATTTTTTACATTATAAAGTTACTAGAATGACTTATCACTCGTGGCCGGTTAGCTCAGTTGGTTAGAGCGTGGTGCTAATAACGCCAAGGTCGCGGGTTCGATCCCCGTACGGGCCACTAACCTTTTCACTTTTTCATCTTCAGTTCACTTTGTCCATTTTCACGTTTTTGCGCACATGGCATTACGCACGATACAATGTCGATATTTTCCTGTGATAAGACCAAACGATCAAACGTAACCCTCCGATGAAACATAGTAGTTTGCTTCAAAGGTGTAATTCTCCCAACTCACCACATGGTGTCGTCGTTGCTTTACTCTGGCCGCACTTTCTCCGCCTGACACTGTAGTGCCGGGGTGCCCGTGCTGGAGGCACTGTGTTGCTCTTTATTGTTCCAGTAGAAAGCTCATTGCTCGCTGCTCCGCATTTGTTTCAATGGCTACCGCTCAGAAAGCACGTCCCAGCTGAGAGTGAGGGCTTCGCCTGTGAACAGAGGGCTTCTGCTGGCAACTTTTCTCTCATGAAGCACTGCGTTGGATTTACGCTCCGTGGTGGAAATAAAAACCTTTACTTGGGGACAATCTGTGGAGCTGAGGAAGGAAGACCGACGGGTAAGGAAATCACACTATCCTAAAGCGAGGTTACACGTAGTGCATTTGCTGTCTTCTGAGGAACTGTGACTCATGCTGAATACAAGCACATTTGGAAACGTGTATCCTGCTGCATTTCCCTCCACATTAACCACGTTTTGCTTTCTATGCATGTGCACGACATGATGAGCCATATACGCGTAGAATAAGCTTTCAGTCCACAATCTGTCGGTTCATTTTCCTAATCGGCTGAGCTCCAGGAGGTCTTCCAGAGCCTCACACTATTTACTGTTTGCTCCATGCCAAACCAGTGCACCATAATGGCGTTTTCCTGGGATATTTTCTAGTGAGAAGACACTTTTTTTTAAGTTTACCAATTGTATTTTATGAAACCTCTTGCTGTTTTGCTGTCTTGTCTTATCTCTTGCCTGTATGTTACATGCATCAATGGCTTGTTGTCATTGTTATAATATATTGCCATACCACTCACTGCACATTTATCTTGACAAGTCTACACAGATCACGCCTCCTGAGTGTGGCAGCTTGCCTTTTAGCCTACTGACAGACATCTTCTCTCTTATGCCTAAAGGATTACTCTGCTAACCTACATTCTAGGGCCTGACTTTACTTACTGTACTCCAAATACAACTCTGCCACGCTTGATTCCCTCATTCATCCACCCACAGGGGAATTGGCAAACCTTGACCATCTGTCCACTCCTATATGACCAGGTGACACCCTCGCCAATTAATTCATTGATCTCAAGAGGGGGGGACAAACGTTACACCCCCACGCCTGATAAGGTCACTGCTCTCTGGGTGACATGAAGAGACAAGACCCCCCACCCAAGCTTTCAGGAATTGTTTGCCACCTTGGTCCAAAATGGGGGTAGTAATGACTTCCCTCTTGGTCCATTCACTTCTACAAATCAATATCGCGCACAACAATTGGTGCATCACTAGCCTTCTCACTTCTCTTGAGGGCCAGCTTAATAGCAAGAAGGAAGTGTCATCTTGATGAAGCGTGGTATCGATTCCGAGCACCCATTTGTAAGCTTGTCCTGGTTTGGGATATTGGTAACATATTTTCATGTTACCAAGGCAAAAAATAATTAATATCTTTGCAATTTTGATTAAAATGGTTTGTAGCAACCTCCCACATGTTTTTCTTTACCTACCATTCTACCTCCCTGCATATACTTATCATGCTTTGTTCTCCTATCTCCATGTTGTATAGGGGTAGACCATGTGCAAGACACAATACATAAGTAGGTCTATATGGGCGTACTGTCACTGCCAGGAGGAGGAGAAAAAAAAAAAGGAAATAGCAGGCAGACTTATATTGGACTGCACAATCTATCACAAAACATATTGTATTGCTATATTGGGTAATGCAACGTCCGTTTTGCAAGAAGACACAAAAAATATTGCATAACCACTAAAGCAGGGATCTCCAACCAGTACCTCGCCAGTCCTTTCCAAGTAGCTCGCCAGAGGCTTTTTACATTTGAAGAGCTCATTTGCAAAAGCAGATATCTCCGTTTTGAAAAAAAGAGAAGCGACGAGTGGCTCAATAAAGGTGCAGGAACCGGTGCTCTTCTGATGGGGTAGGCATATGAACAAAGATGCATCAGAGGCACTGGGGTAGAGCAAAACAATCTAGTTTAATCCACCAACGCGTTTCAACTTACCGTATTTTCCGGACTATAAGTCGCACTTTTTCTCATAGTTTGGTTGGTCCTTCGACTTATACTCAGGTGCGACTTATACATTAATTTATATGTTACGTTAACATACCAGACACCTAATCAGTTTGTTGTTTATGCTTTGTGTAGCTGAATAACCATCCATGTGTTACGTTAGCATACCATACACCTATTCAGCCTGTTGTTCTCTATTCTATTGCTATCATTATAACCTGCCTTTCAAGATGAAATGTCTGTTCTTGGTCTCAGATGTTGTAAAATAAACCCCCCCCCCCCCCCCAAAAAATGCGACTTATGTATGTTTTTTTCTTCTTCATTATGGATTTTTTTGGCTGGTGCGACTTATAGTCCAGGAAATACGGTATAGTTTTCGAGCCCTGATGGAAACTATGTAAATCGAAACACGTTGATGGATTAAACTAGATTTTGAGTTCGTCTGATCCATCTTTTTTCATGTTTTATATTTGTGTTACCATACTCTAACAGTAAAGATCAATCAATTTGATCAGGAACAACAAGTGATAACATATTTTTGATGTGCAAAAGAGATGTGGTCATTAAAAACACAGCTCCACAAAGAGAAAATTACAAGCGATGGTTGATTTTTGTTAACGGCACTTATCTGTTTTTGCAAATGATCTCTTCACCATACATACGCTTGATGATTCAAATTGTAGATGCTTTTTATTTATTTATTCACACATAACAAAAATATACAGCAAAAACAGTGAAAATAAAGAGCGTGATGGAGGTTACCACAAACCCTCAGGGGGCTTAACGACGTGGCAACCTCCAATAAACTAATGCAAACATAGACTTAAAACAAGACCGAACTTACATTTCAGTTGTGCAAAGACATGTTACACAAGAAACGGCCATTCAAAAGTTAGTAGGATATGCCTAATGGAAAATTACTCTGACTCAGAAGCAATCTTTCTGAACACAGTATCTCCAAACATTCAGGTGAATATAGCAAAAATATAAAGATAAACTACAGTAATTTTCTTTTATTGTATTGAATTATCATCTTGGCTCCTAGAGACCTCGTTTTTATTACGCAAAAGTAGCTCCCAGCGTAAAAAAGGTTGGAGAGACCCCTGCACTAAAGTCTTCCATCGCAAACTCGGCCTAAAACAAATAATGTTTGACACTTATAAATTCGCAAAAGGTCAGGTTTAGTTTTGATTTTCCCAATTTAGACCCATTTTAGCCTTGTCTGGGTCCTAATTTAGTGTTTTTGGAAGTCTTGTATTGACACAAATTGCTGAAAACGAAATGACTTGTGTTGAAACTGAATGGAACATACCATCTTGAAACCGCAGGGAATATTATTCTCGCACTATTTCACATTCTCATTCATAATTCATGTCCAACAAATACACTTTTCCATATTGTGTGGCTTGTCCGTCGACACATGTCCCTTTTTATAACCAAATGATGTAACATGTCATATTTTCACCCCACTTCCTCCATTCTAGATCCTCCTCTTTATGTTTTAAAAGTGTCCAATTGCCGGTGTTGAAACCGGATTGGTAACCTCTCCTGTTGTTCTTTCTTCCCCCCTGCGCTCAGTAAATGCTTCCTCAGCGGCCCGCGCGTGTATCTGCATGCACAAGGATCCCATTCCCATGCCCCGTAGCCTCCTTCTCACCAACTCTTGGGAACTTTTTCAAACTAGTGCCGGTTCAAAGGGCTGCAGGGTTTCCGAGCGGCGCTGGCTGGATTTTTTTGGAAGCTCCCACAGTGGCGTCCTTTGTTCCTCTGTGTCCCAAACTCACTCAGTATTCTCCTCCGCGCAGCTTTATGTCCTGTGCTTTAACTCGGCTGATGATGCAGCTTTATTTGCAGCACTTTAAATGGCTTCTTTTGGCGCAGCGCTTAATGATTTTAATGTAGGGATTATGGAGTGCTTGCTTGGTGATAAGATGGAAATAAATCGAGAGAAAGTGACTCAAAATAGTACAGAACAGGCTGTGTTCACGTTATTGAATTCTGTTTGAGTTGGAGCAGGTGCCAATACAATTCTATGGGAGAGAAAAGACATTTTCAAAAAGAAATACATGTTTTCCCTGATCAGTATTTGATAGTGATTAGATTCACAAACCTGCCATATGGTTCTTATGGCTGAACATCCTTCCTACAGGCCAACACCATGCACATGTTTTTGAATATTGTCACCACTTTTGAACCCCTT
>OMNZ01108261.1:0-18088 GCA_900303255.1 Lesueurigobius sanzi
TCAACATTTGAAACCACATTGCAGGCAAAACTCAATTTCTTCAGTTTTCAGGTTTTGGGCCAGCTAACATAATATAAACTTTCACCTGGAAACAAATAAGTGACCTAATCTTTATGATAAGGAGCGTATTTATGGTACACAGTCTTTATTAGCACTTCCTGTGAGCTGGGATTTCCATTGTTGTCAATGTAAGAGAGTGAAGAAAATAAAATGGGAATGAACCAAAAACTCACAAAAAACTCAAAGAAAATACGTTTGTGGCTCAGGTTTAGTTTCAGTGGAAGGACGATATAAGAAAAGTCATCTAGAATAACTTTTTAGAGATACTTGCTTTTTTTGTCACTCTAATTGGCTAATTGTCTGTGAGGAACTCTAAAGGACCAAAGCTGATGGATATATTTACACAGCAGTTTGTTTTAAATGTTACATGTTTCACCAAAAACTGAAATCAAAGCCAATATCAGCTCACGTCAGACCTAGTTTGACCATAAATACAAAATTGGGGCCCCCATTACAACTTCCTGACTAAGGTGAATACATTTTTGTCACATTGCAGCGACGAGTTTGGAGTTTGTAGGACAGGGATGGGCAACTCGAGGCCCATAGATCATTTCTTAAAAATAATTTAAAAAAATGCTAACTAGAATTTTTGAACCGCAGCTGAATCAATCCGTTGTAATTATACCGTTGACCGATAGAGGACGGCGCATCCTATACAGACAATATCAGGGCCTTGGCTTCCCCCATCAGCGAGGAAGAAAGACGCGAGCCATGGCCACAAACAGTGGAAGAAAAGAAAACTCTCCTAGTTTGCTTAGACACAATATTAAATAAGTGTATGTTGGTTCAATAAACACACAGGCATAAACATACAAAAATGTGTTCTTATTTAAAATCATTTTGTAGCTTCTCTCATATCCAGTTAGTTGAAGTGTGTGGTCATGTGGCCCTCTGTTTGTGGTGATGAAAAATGTTGGCCCTCCTCATCATGGCAGTTGACCATCCCTGTTTGTAGGAGCTACTGAAGTGGAGCTCACTTTAGTAGCTTCTACAAACTCCAAACTTTCCAGTCTTGTATTTAAAAATATTGTGAAGGTTTGTTCAGAGGGTTTTTTCAATACTTTAGTTTGTACCTTGATTGAATTAGTTTTGAACCCCAAAATACATGACACATTTGAATTTTGACAGATGTACTCACTAATAACAAGCTTATTTAAAAACAAAACAAAATGTCCATAAACCCCTGAACAAATCTTTGAAAGTAATATATCAACAAAATAAAACCATGCATTTAAACATGGCTCTAACCATTATTCACATTTCATAAGTCATTTTGTCAATTTTCATTGCTCAAAGTTAAAAAAAAAAAAATCAATATTGGAAGAAACAATTATAAACTTGTCTTTAGCAACGCGATGAAGCTATTACTATTCCTCTATAGCCTGTCCTTTTTGAACTATATATTTCCTACCCTTTGCAGTTTACAGTTAAGGACAGGGTGTTAATGTATCGTGTTGGTGGCAGGGCTTTTAGTGCATAAAATCCATCTGAAATATTGTCCAGGGGGGTGTTCGGGTCAGGGTCCTGTCCCCAAAGGCGGCGGCTGTTCCACATGATTTGGCCATTCTCTCTCTGCCCATAGGGACCACTGTTTATCTCAAACTGACAAAGGGGCTATTTTGATTCTTTTCATATCAGACGTAGGTGATGGCGGAACACGGTGCGCACCATGATGCTTTTGTGTTGAAAGTATTGCATTTATGTATGTCCCACAAGCAGCCGTGCCATTAACGTCTGGCTGAGTCTGCTGATCTTTTGTAGCTCGCACGCCGTGAGTCACGCTGTATGAAAAAAATAATAAAATTGCCTCTGTGGTCACAATGAAACTTTTATGTAATGGAAAATGATTTCAAAAAAGCTGCAGCAGAGTATTGTATAAGTATAAGTTCAGTGAGAGGATAAAATAATTACAAAAGGAATATGTTTAGCAAGTTTGTATTGGTAAGTCATTGGATGAATTAAAGTGGGCCTGCTTTTGGGTACCTCAGCATTGATAATTCATGCTTCATCATTTCAAAGTGAGATTGAGAGACAGGGTCGGTCAGGATTTCAAATAGGTTGCGATCAAGTGACATCACAACTGTTAAAATTGAGGTGGAGGACAGCGGTAAGTAGCTATGGTATCTAGTCTTAGTTTATCAATTTCTCTATAAGTCCTGGGCCAATCCACTTGAAGCAAAAGTTCAATGTCTTTTCTGTCTGCACATATGAACTATGGTCTATTTATTTTCTCATAAAGGTGTCCAAAAGTGGAGACAATAGGGGGCAAAATGTCGGGTTTCATGCACTGATCAGCAGAAGAAGAATCAACCGCATTGAACAGGATTACTCAAAGCCGCGTGAATGAAGTGAAATACTACTCCTGGTTTGTATTCAACTAGGAAACGATGTTAAAAGTTGATTTGCATGATAAATCCACGCTGATTAAAAGTGAAAACCGGTTGGACTGCAATAAATAGCTCTTTGAATGGCCACAGAAACCAAAAGTTTTCCAAATATCCTCAAAAAACAACAACAATGTCCTTTCTTGTGTGTAAAATCTGCTATAACCTTGTTTGACTTCAGACCTTCAACAAGCATGTGATTCTTGTATTAGTTTAGCAGTTTATATTCCAGTCTTCTCTCAAGTGCAAATACAAATGTAATCTACAGTCCAATAGTTGTCAGAAGAAATGTAATTTTATATTTATTTAAAAACTGCTCAGCCCTTCACACAACGGTGCAGAAACCAACTACTGTACTTTATGTCCAGTATGTCTCAGAGCAAAAGGCAGAACTGTTTTTATGATTTGTTTTGCACGTTGACCAAACATTGAACACAAACTTATATTATTTCATCTTGTTCTCTTCGGTATGCCTGATGTGATGTGCCTGGGATCCCACACTGGGCGATGTTAAAATGAGGACAGAAAAGTCATCAAGAGTTGTGCTTCTCTGTGATGAGAGCACACATTTGGAGCAGATATTTGCAGGCACTTTTTGATCACTACAAATAACCGCGCCTCGCTTCAGTTCGTCTTGTTTTCAGAGTTAAAGTGAGACCAGCCCCTGAATGTAAAGCAGCCACAAATGTATAAACACATCCAAGAAATGTGAATAATAAAATAGGATAAAGAATAAAGATGTGGTTGAAAGGTCTTAGGTAAAAATAGACCATGAGTAAGGCTCATATAGACAATAACAATTTACTGTAAATGAAAAATTATATACCCATAGTGGCAGTGGCACAGATGGTAGAGCAGGTCGTCTCGTGACCAGAAGGCTGGGGGTTCGAATGCCATCTCCTGCAGATTCACACAGTTGTTGTGTTCTTGGGCAAGACACTTCACTCACCTTGCCTAATGCTTTCAGTGCCTAGTGTCGGTACAAAAGCACTATTTTTGTTTTTAAAGCAAGAAGCCACAAATATCACAGTCACAGAGGTGTTCCAGCTGACCGACACAGATTTAATGTTTAATATTTACATTTATAATATTTAAATTAATAATGTATGTTTTCTAACTTTGTTCCATTTTTGTCAGAAGAAGGAATACATTGATGGAATAACTTTCAGGATGTTCATTTAATCAGCTGATCTCATTCTTTGAGCTCATTTTGTTGCTGAACCTGAAGCTGACCAACGGCAACAACGCCAGATCTATTTGCGTAGTTAAATCCAGGATAATTATTGAAACTTAGTTTGTTCTCATATTGTGCAGCCGGATTATCGAGCTATGTGTTATGGCTAAAGGAAAGCACTTGGAAGTATTCTGTTATTACTACAACTTCTGACAATTAGGGCTGGGCAATTATCAAAAGAAAATTAAAAAACAATTATTTCCCCATATTGAGCGATCTCAATTTTCGATTCATTTTTTTTGTCTTAATAAGAAAAACTAAATAGAAAACAAATAAATATGGTCTTAACTATAGTACAGGTGATTATACACGCCACTTGGAAAGTGCGTGTTAACTGCTAACTCTCTACTACAGAGCAAAGCCTCTCCATCCACACAATACACAGACACCGCACCTCGCACATGGCCAGGCACAACATAAAAACACATGAAAGTCAATTGACAAAAGAATGACAGATTGCAGCAACCGGTGAAGTTTGCTAACAATTGTTTACTAGAAAAGCATCTCTGACCTAACGGTTCCATTGGAGTAGAAATCATGTTTCTTAGAGCTCTTTCTTCGTCATCACCTTCTCTCTTGTCCATTTTCCCTGAAAAACCTTCCCAGCTTCACTGACTGTACACCCACTCCATGCTTGAGACGGTGCTTCCGTTTGGACAAGTGGGCGCTTCCTGCTTCTCAACACCACATGTTTTTCTGCGACTGGATTGGCCAGTTTCTTGATGAGTAAAGCTCATCACGCCATTATGAACGTTTTTAATATCGCGATTCCATTAAAATTTCCCAGCCCTACTGAAAATACTACAGTACTTTGGCCAGTTATTTTAATGCAGCTACTACGACTACTGCACTCACTGTTTCTGTTTTTAGTGTTGCTTTGCAGGATTGTTACATGAACAGACAAATTTCCTCATGAGGAGAATAAAATAAACTTTACCTAAGTAAATATGAAAGATATAGATACTTTCCTCCACTGACACAAATATAAAGAGGCATGTACATAAAACCTTACCTAAATGTGGCATGGGGAGATTGCATTGACCGTAGCCTGCAGCCAAACAACTTTTCACCCCAAGCAGGAAGTCAAGTCGGATCATTTTGTGTCTGGGAAACAGCTTTGGGAAAAGAGGCCCCATTTAGATTCAGCTGTGTTCAATATCAACAATCATTGCGTCGTTTAATATCCCTCCTCTCATGAATGCCGACATCGTCACCTCCTCATTCTCCCCTCGACATAAAGCAACATCGATCTGAAAGCTATCGACCTACGCTCCCAAATCTGAGCCTCGGGCAGGCTGCTGTGATCTGCCAAAGCAATTATAACCCTCACTGGACAGGGCCGTTTTGTCTTTGCTGGACGGACAAATATCAATAAACCAAAGGACGATGAAGAGGGAAGGGGAAAGGAGAAATCATAAGTTTTCATCTCCCCGAAATCAAATGAACTATGCAATATGTCTGCAAAGAAACACAAACTCAAAAGATTGCAGCGGTTTGAAGTGAATGTAAGAAACTCGTGATGACATCTAGGTTTTCTGTTTGCAATACAAGTGATATGAAACTAGTGACAGTGAACATCAACTTAAATGAGTTTATGGATGAAAGAAGAGAACTCCAAAAGTACATTGCAGATTTATGTACAGTTGTGCTCTGAAGTTTACATACCCAGGCAGAACATTTTGTTGTTTTTGGCCATTTTACAGAGAATATGAAAACTTTCTTTTACTCATGGTTAGTGCTTGTTTGGAGCCAATTATTGCCACAAAACAGATTTTCAAAAGCTTCTTTTCAAGTCTTAATGACTTAATGACAGAAACTACCCAAATGTCCCTGATTTAAAGTTTATATTCAGAGAGGCTAGTCCTGTATTTCAGCTGAAGTTATTTGTGGGTTGTTCTTTGCACCTGAACAATTTTCCTGGCAGTTGTAAGTGATCATATAAACTTTTGCTCAGGGATATTTGGGTAGTTTCTGCTGTCATTATGATTTGAAAAGAGTAAAACACACTTTGACAATAAATGGCTTCACACAGCTACCAACCATGAGTGTTATCATTCATATCCTCTGAAGTTTGGAAATGACAAAAAAGTGTAAAAAAGTATAAAATTGTGAAATAGTAATCTGGTAGGACGTGCCTGTTTTTTGCGAGGGCTGTCTTCTCTCTCCTCTGACAAATCAGAGGCCAGCAGTCTGTTCACGTCATGCTAGTACCAGTTCAGCTCGCTTTGACCCAAGGCTGAAGACGGTCCCAAAACTTGTGCCTGGCTCACCAGGTTTGATCCGGGTTAGGCATGTGGAAACAAAGGACAAAGCGGGTAGACCAGGCACTGGGCTCGGCCGAAACCCCCAGTGGAAAAGTCCTAATATTTTACCTATTGACCTTTATTTAACTAGAACTCTTGAGTCCTGGCCCCAGAGGGATCCTATATTAAGTATTTTTATAGGGGGAAATGAAGCACCTGGGTGGAACATGCAAATTTACACAAATAATGCGCAGTATGAGCATTGCGCCACCCAGTTGTTGTAGAGGTAAGGCCGCCCTCGATATATTTTGCTGCACTTGTACTGCATGTCCGTCTTCAGTATAGCTTTCCAAAACGTATTATTTGTGAGAGGCTTTTCTTCAGCTTTGAGTGCGCTCTCTCTTGGGACTCCTCATAACACACCTCGGCTCCTATAATAGACTGTAGACGAGTGTGAGCAGGTTTCTATCAGCTGATGACTCCAGAGGGCTAAATCTGCCAGCTGCAAAGACATCCACTCCCCACAGCAGAGATCTGCACATAGGATAATGCTCATATCGCCGATAGTTTCTCTGCACAGACATTCATACTCTTTGTTTCATTGCTTTGATTCTAGGGGAAGTGGCGTGCAAAAACAATATTTCATTTGAACATGTTTGCTCTCTCCTATATAGAGTTATATTGACACCTGCCCTCCAGCTAAAATTATGATCAAACCTATACAATGAATGAGCCATTACAAACCCCCCTAAGCGTCTTGCCTGTGGCCCCTGACCACGCTGCGAACAGCCCTGTCTGCGCCGGTGAATTGGGGCCTGTAGCCTGTGTGTGGAGAGTACATTGATCTGAGGTCGTCCCCGTGGAGCGAGCGGTGCCAGCTCACAGCTCATTAATCACACTGACACACAGACTGACACCGGGCTGAGGCAGCAACACCCCCCCCGTCCCCCTCCACTACTGATCCAGTGCGAACGTACAGTCACACTGGACAAATGGAAAGTACCACTGCCGCCTCAGCACGCGCCACACCAGGGAGCTGGAAAAAGGAGGAAGGAGGAAGCCGGGTGGAGGGCTTATTGTGGTAAGCAACGGGAATTGGAAATCGGAATGTAAAACAATACTGGTGGCACATTTCACAAAATCTGACTAGAATAGTGGCTAATGTAATACACTATAAAATGATTTTTCTATTACTTTTTAAAATTGAAATCCTCACAACTTAATTATCTGAGCTATATACAGTGTTGTGCTCATAAGTTTACATACCCTTTTAATCTTTTGGCCATTTTTCATAGAATATGAATGATAACACAAAGGTCTTTTTCTCCACTCATGTGTGAAGCCATTTATTGCCAAAGAACTGAATTTACTCTTTTGAAATCATAATGAAACAGAAACTACTCAAATGTCCCTGATCTAATGTTTACATGACCTTCAACAACTGCCAGGAAAACTGTTCAAGAGCAAAGAAAAACTTGCTTCAGTTGAAATACAAATTGGACTCTCTGAAAATATATGTAAACTTTTGATCAGGGACATTTGGCTCTCGTTTCTAGTTGAAAACTGTAACCAAACAGGTTTTTGGACAATAAATGGCTTCACGCAACCACTAACCATGAGGGAAATGAAGGTTTTTGTGTCATCAATTTACTGAGATTTGCAGCAGTTTTGAGATCAAATTGAATAGTAGTTCCAACATTCCTTATTTCTTTATATTATAGTATATTGTTATAGGGAATATCATTATATTTGAAGCCTAAAACTTAGCCTTTAGCTCTGGTTTAGTTCTGGGTGGTTTAAATTTCCTTTCCTCTGTTTAAGTCCAGGTTTATATTATTTTGGTCTGGCGGTGGTCATTATTTTTTACTCAAAGCCCAGAATATTATAGTTTGCTAATGTCACACTTGCACAGCATTTCAAGACCCCTGTGCGCTAAGGTTACACAATAATTTCATGAATAATAAACCATTGCAAGCCGAACGTGACATTTGTGTGGAGTTTTGTGAGAAGAGTCAAACTAAGAATATTTTATTCCAAATGTACTGTAGCATGTTCTTCACGAAGGCCTGTTGTTTTATTTATATTACTCATTTTCGGGAAGACAGTAATTTCATCTTTCTGTGGGGCAGTTCGCCGCAGGTCTCGCAAACAACGTGTGTTTTGGACTAACATCGACTTCACAGAAAAACCCGTGAATGTTGTGCTCCAAGGCCGCAGCAAAACATTTTACAGCAAAGTTATGAAAAATAGAACTAAAAACTTAACAAGTGTCAAAACATCCCACACATCTAGACACTCAAGCACCACTTACAAAACTTTTTTATTATTGGAATTACCACTCGATTTTATAGATTTTATAGCAGAAAGACTTTGGTATTTGGTAAACATTAACATATTATTATTAATTCAGTGTCCTATGACTTTTCTAACATGCGCTGGAAATCACATTTGCTCTAAAAAGTTGATCTTGCATAAAATTCCCCCTTTAATGTGAACTTTCATGAGCTGTGCTGCTGCTATCAAAGTGAGCTATTTTATATTGTTTTCATTAAATGTTAAAATACTCCAACGTTCATGCTATATTAATATTGTAAATTTGCGCACGCCGGAGCCCGACTTCTCCACAATTGGGTTTGTATAGTTGTGAAGCACAAATCTGTAGCACATACAATATGCATCACATCTTAACAATGCTCTCGCCTGGCGCTGAAAGTTGGCACTACTTCGGGAATAACCGCGTTTAGTTAAAAGTATGTCAGACAAAGACCCTCGGAAGCTATTACCATTTAATGCATTTCATATTTCACGGTGAGTAATGCGGTGTGCAGAGCTTCCATATGTCTCTGGAGCGATACGGCGCGGGCGCAGAGTGGAAGAGCTGCTGGCAATGACAAACTTGGGGCTCCTCTCGGTGGTGCTTACTCAACAGACAGCTGGGGTTTCCATAAAGGACTGTGACGCACTTAGCATGGCCCGGTTTAGACTTGGTTCGGTCTAGATTTATGTCTGACTCGGCATCATTTAGACCAGGGGTAGGCGACGTCAGGTGCAGGCGCAGAATCCGGCCAAGTATATTGTTAGTTCTGGTTTATTCCTGGCTTAGTTGTTGGACTCGACTGTCCCAGGGTCGAGTTAGCATGTTCTCCCCAGTGTTTGATGAGTATCTTGTGTGCTTTTCGGTTCCCCTCATCAACCCAAAAACATCCAAAACAGGCTAAAATCTCCTGTAGCTCAAGATGTAGAGATGGGATCCCCACTGAAGGATTAAAGTGTCCGTCTGACCAAAACAAAACCACCACCACCAAACAGAAATAGGGGTGGGAACCTCTGGGTACCTTTCGATTCGACACAATACATGGCTCATGATAACGATAACCTCACGATTCCCTGATACTGCGATAATCGATATGTTGCAGTTGCACACAATAACATAGACCCTAGACCCAACTAGACCATCCATAGTTTATGATTTATATTTGAAGAGTTTATTTGCAAACACATACACAACTACTGTCCTGACTGTGCTATTGATCAATACTGTCCTCTATTTACTGTGCAAGCAGTGGAGCTCTGCAGCCTCATTAATATTCATGATGTTGTTAATTAATATGGATTACATCATCAATAGCCTCAATATTGGCATAAAAAGTATCGGTATCGTGCCGTGCAGCAAAATATCGCGATATATCGAAAAATCAATATTGTCACACCCCTAAACAAAAATGTCACAAAAAGTATAGATTAATGACAATTGGTCTCAAGTGACTTGCTCAGTGGGCACCTGGGCCTGTTTCGTTGAACACAAAGCTGATATTATCGCAGAAATTGATGCACATAATTCACATTTTTAGTTTTTTCAGTTTGATTTCTGTAGCTAAAACTACTCAAACTACTTCTATATTATTCAAGCATTTATGTCAGCATTTATTCCTGGAACTTTAAATTTGTTTTCTCATACCTCCTACAGTTACACAGGTTCCATAGATCCGGCCGACCTTCTTTTATCTCCACACAGTGACGCATCCTTTAGGCGCCACACTCTCCTCCTCCTTCGTCACCTCTCTGCCTGCGCCGTCTTGGAGTTTGCGTCTGGAAGTGTCCTGGTGCGCTCTCTCTCATCTGCCTATTCATGACTTTGCTCCTCTTCGCCCAGCACCGCGGCGCAAACGGCCCGTTAAAAGCACTTTATAAATAGCCTTGACTCGGCTCGCCAGCTCCACCATCGCCGCCGAGTTTGGAGAGCCACCGTTATGTTTTGTGACTGCATGTAAAAGTTAAATTGACAGCGTCCAAATAGCGTGGAGCTCGTGCTACTGTTTGGAATCCAGGCCACGTTCAGGGTCAAGCAAAGACTCAGGGCTAAAGAGTTTGTTTTTGTTGGCGCTGAACTTGAATGCAAACGGCGAGGAATAAATAATGAAGCTAAATGGCCTTCCTGTCAGTGTTTTTATGGAGCACACTTTAGCTTTAGGCCCTGTTTGCACCTGGCATCAAAATGTGACTTCAAGTGGACTCTGTGTAACAGGCCTAACTGGTCAGTTTGCCAGACAGTGTACACTTCAAATGCCTCGGCTGCACCTTTCCAGAGGTTAAGCTGAGATGCAGCAGGTGCAAAAAAAATACATTTTTCATGGAGTGGTCAATTTTGTTGTCCAGTTTGGTTCCCTAACATCTTGGTTTTAATGTCAAAGTAAAAAAAAAAATAGACCAAACTCTCACTTTACAATTGTTTTTATGATGTCTTGTCGAGCCGTGCGTTGGACTTCATCAGGGAGCATTCACATTGTTTCCCACGCATATCTATTCACAAATATTGATATATTTGCTCCATGCGGCACATAATTTGACCAACAAGACGTTGTAATCCATATATGGTCACTTCCTTTCTGGGAGACGCCAACGGCAAAATAAAGCAGAGATATACAAGTCTATGTGCAGACATCACAAAACTAAATGTCCACTCCGCTTCTACAGACACCAACATTTTCCACTTTGTACTTCACAATATTTCAAGGGATTTTTCAATATTTAATTCCTTTTTTTAACCCCCAAAATAAGATCTCATTTTCTTTTATGTTGTTGTTTTATGTAACTCATAACTAGCTTATTTTTATCCATTATTTCGTCATCAAAAATTGAGTAAATTTTGATCGCTGAAGAGGCTGTTTGTCAGTCACTTCAGCTCCCCCCGTAGGCAGCAGTGGGAATAGTTTAGCAGAAATAAACTTTCTCTTTCATCCAACCATGTGGCTATAGCAACTCCATGGCGCCACTGTGTACACACTTTGAGCACATAAAGGCTCAGAGATGATCCAATGTTTGATTATTATGTGGAGGGAAGTTTTGGAATTGAACATTATGCAATTGTACATAGGAAGTACAGATCGAAGCACTGAAGACGCCGACCATGAAGAAACGGCCAAAGTAAAAAGGATTAACTCAAAACTGTGTGAATGAAGTAAAATACTATAATCAAGGTCTGTTTCTGGCTAATGAAGTTGTAACATGGTTTAAAATGTACTATGCATGACATAATACACTTAGATGCCAAACATAAACTAATCTTAATGTACCTTGTTTATCAAGATAATTAATAATAATCTCTCAGCTTATTGCCTAACTGGTGTCAACATAATAACGTCTTGAGAAGAAGCATGAATACACCTGAACTCTAATAGAGTTTCATGCTGAGCTAATTCTCTGTTGTTCGTGGTATAATTACTTTTAATACCTCAAGCTTCTAAATAAAACACAGACATATCGGATTCCCAGCGGAGAAAAGCTCTTTTAAATATACCATTCATAATCTCCGCAGAGGAAAGCACTTGTCTTCTTTCTCCATCCACAGTGCAAGAAATGTTGCCGAATACTGGCCCAGACAAAGACTTGCTAAGCTAAAATAGACCGCATTGATGCCTTGTCATGTTTCATTTCGGTTCCCCATCTATTTTCAGTGGGACAATAAAGAGATTGTGTTTGTGGCGAGTTCTGATCCACTGAGTCACAATCTGCAGTAATCAGAATAGAAAAAACAAACAAACAGAATATAATCTAAAATCTTTGTCGGCAGAAATATATGCAGCTGAGGATTTGGAAACGCAGAGAGTGAGTGTTGTTTGAGATGGTGGCAATGGGAGTTCAAGATTACTGTAGCTTTTGTTCAAAACAGACAGACAATATTAGGGCTGGGACGATATTACGGCTGAAACAACTAATCAATTTAACAATTTTAATCGATGAATCGTTTCTGGTAAATACATAGACTCAAACAGAGCAGAATAACTTAAAAAGGCTGTATTATTGATGTGAACACAATCTTTAAAAGGGCCGGTGTGTAAAGCCCCGTTCAGACCAAACGCGCGCCATTGCTCATGACGCTCATTCTTGAACGCGCAAATCTGACAAAGACATCGCTTATAGACGCACTTTGACGCAGCTACAGCTTTGACGTCGGACCCCTATGAGATTGATATAGTGTTAGCGCCGTCAACTTCAGTATCTCCAGTAGTGCTCCTGTTAAGCACCTGCCCACCACACCAGAGGCTGGGGTTCAATCCCTGGTGTCTGCAACATTTATATTTTTTTCACTCTGAAAAAATATAATATTTGTGTTGTCCCATCACACATCTCACTGACAAAACTTTATTTCTTTTCTTCATTTCTGATGTTCGAGGGTGAGTCTGTATGATTTGTGTCTGTATGTGTCTTCATAAACACCAATTTGTGCTGAACTGGAAAAAGACATGTCGTGAGGTGGATTCGAACTCACGATCTCCTACATACAAAATAGGCGCTCTACTGCTGAGCTAAGCAGGTTGTAGAGTGATTGGCCGCAGACTTATGTATATATGCCTGAGAGATAAAGGCGTGAGCAACAGGAGAGAGCTATCGTGATGATTTACAGGTTGCATTTAATTAATTATTTTGTGATCAGGGCAGATTGGCAGCTCCACAGGATCTGCGCCTCTGTGTGTGATTGTGGAGGCTTATTTATATCTATTTATTGAAGCGTGTTTGATTGAAGGGCAGCGGCCGTACTTCCTCATTCAGACTTTGCCTACTCCAGCTACAGCTGGCTCCTCCTTCAGCCTCCGCTGATCGCTTGACGCGGGTGAAAACGCTCATACGGTCACATCGCGCCGCTCTATTCGCGTGAACGCCAACACTGAAAGATTGACGTGCTTTACATGGAAGATGGTCTCGTGGTCGCGTTAGCCCACACCTATCCCACTCAATTGCCACTATAAGCCTGCACCGTCACTCCAAAGTTGCGTGTTCGGCCGAGTCAGCAGTCATTCACAAGCTAACATGGAGACTGCAGTGATGCGGATGGCCAGAGGTGGCAGTCACGAGTATGAAAATGGACAACCTCCGTTGAGTCTCTTTAAGATGTATGTCCTCAGATCACAGGACAAATTCAAGACAGTTATCCAATCAGAAAATGAGCCCCACATTACTGTTACCAGCTCCTAATGTAAAACCTGTAGAATATAAATATAAGAGGACTCTCTCATACAGTCCTTCCACAATCCTGTCCCCATAAGTCCATAGTGCTAGAGCAGCCCCAAGGAGTTAAAGCTCAGTGACTGAACATGGGGGAATGGCGTGTTCAGATATCACATGTATTTTCAAACCACAAAGAGCACAAATCCTGCTGGCACTTACTTTTAAGAAAACATCTCAAGACACCACGTTGTCCTAAAACTGCATCACTATAAGTGGCCATAGGATCACAGGACCATAGACGAAATGTGAACAGCCCAGGGTATATCAACAAGCAGTAATTAGGTGTGAATAGGTCAGATGTTTTTCCGACCTAAAACCAAGAGAGGTGGGACTTGTATATGGGGAGGTAAACTCCTACTGGTTTCTCCTTAAGACTCTCCTTAAGTCTACTCATTTACTGACAAAGCTTTTTGGATAATGAGCTAAACGTCCTACAATTCAACTACAGAGTACAGATCAAGACTGAAGAATCTTTGCCTACGATGGACAACTCCTGTGCGACTGAGAACCTACACAGAAGCATCACTATAACTTCATATCCAAAGTAATCGTTAGTTGCAGCCCTAGCATCCTTTTGCATTATATCGCAATATGGCTTCGCTTTGGTTCGAGTATTGTATCGGAGAGGCCATATCGCAATACTCTTATGACATTATGCAAATGAATGAGGAGGCTTTTCTGCACATTCTGTCCTGGCAGGGCATGATTTCTCTCAATGTCAGACTATTTAACAATTAGCAAACTGGAATTCAACATGTGCTTTAGTTTTTCCTTCATTCTGGTATTTCAAATCCTTACTAAATATAATTGTATCACAAAACGAATCGTCTGCATTGTATCGTGACAAATGTGTATTGCCCCAGCCCTGGTAAATATGTAATATTTAATCTGGTAAATGAGCATAGATATATCACACGCACCGAGACACCTTTCAACACCTACAGTATACAAAAAACACCTTTCCAAACAGTCCGCCAAAGCGTTACCTCAGTGAACTCTCATTCCATGGCTAATCTTGGTATGATGATGTTCTCTGATCTCTGGCCTGTCACTTCCACTCACATTTTAAGACTTTTTTTTCAGCGTGTCCACTCAAAAATTTTCAGACGCAGCACTTTGTTTTTGGTCTCGCCAGCAGAAAAGTTTCCAAACTCGCGCGTTCCTCGGGAGGCCTTCCCAGATAAACAGGGGCTCCCCACAGCACAGTCCGCTGCATATTCATGAGGGCTCGGCGTCACCGCGGTCTGCGCTGAATGCTAATCACGCAAGCACAAACACCAAATCATATAGCTCCTTACGTGAACTTTGTCTACAATTAAATGCACCTTCTCCCTAATAGTTGACCACAGCATGTAATTATTTCTCATTGATTGAAGTAGAGACTTGCATTTGAGCTGGCAAAATGGTAATAGCTCACTTTAATTGGAAAAGAGAAATCTGCCCACAACAGGTTTTTAGCAGATGTGATGTTCAAGTGGAATACTGCAGTGTCCGGGTTTTCCTCCTCAATCAATCAATCAATCAATTTATTTTTGTAGCGCCCAATATCACAACAGGAGTCGTCCCAGAGGTCAGTATGGACAAAAACAAATCATCAAGAATGATCAAAGTAAGTGTCACACACAAATGAATGTCACACTCGATTGGTTTGTTCCCCCCCACTCTGTGCTGTCTGACTAAGCTGGTGCCTGTGTGTGGGCTGAAACAACTCATCGATTATTGAAATACTTGTCAACTATTTTAGTAATTGATTTTTTTTTTTTTTTATGACAAAACTCTTTAGGCGCTGAAGGTGTAGGGAATGTAAGATTTTGTTGTAAAAATTTGACCTCTCTTTGCCCCAGATATTAGATAAATGTAAAGACCATTATCTAATCAGAGCAGAATGAGCTCTGATTGACAGATTATTTGGCAAAACCCAAAATAAACTCTCTCTCACCGTCCCATGATGAATTCTGGAGGTTCTGAGCTTTCAAATGAGGAAATATCATGTCCACATAATGTGAAGCTTGTAGGAAGAGCATCTTACAGACATTACAAGTATACTCTATCAAATTTCCTCAAATAGCGTCACTATGATGATTAAAAAGTTGATAAAAAACATAATTCCTGTGCTCCTTTTTGCATCAAAACGATTAATCGTAAAAAATAATTGTCAGATTAAACGATTACCCAAATAATCGTTTGTTGTAGCCCTAAGGTTGTCCAAAACATACCCAACATTAAAATACCAATAATTTTGACTCAGCCTTCAGTGTGACTTTGCCTTTAGACCAACTCATACAATTTCAGTTTTTCATACAGTCGAGATCTTTGCTCTCACGTTCCCATTTCAAAGTCACCTCTCGCGTTCTTCCACACAATGACCAGCGTGCAGTACTTCTACATAAGCATCTGCCAACACTGCAGTACTTCACCTTGAAATACCTGACCTCAGATTGCCGCCACCTACTGTTTCCACTCAAATGTATCATTTTTAATCTTCCATTGGTGTTTTTGAAAGTCCAGATTTCAAAAGCATAGACTAAATGACAAAATTAGGTGGCAACAAAGCGGGTTATACCATAGCCAGCATTAACCATTCACCATTCACAACCAGATCCATACACCGTTGACACAACACAACAGGACCTCAGACCTTTCAATTACAGTAATAAGCAAATAACTGAGCAACTCCTGCCCTCAGTTAAAAAGGGAATGTATTTGGAGTTGTGTTGCATTTGAAAGATACTGCACAATGTAATAACAGTTCAAAATGTTATAAGCATATCACATTTTTGTGGTAAAATGTAATAATATTAGTTACAAAGAATGTTGTTTAGTTTTTGAAGTGAATACAATTTCACCTTGTTTTTTAGGGTTCAAAGCTCAATAAATCAGGCTCATAGTTAAATAATGAAAAATCCCTCAGAGCAGACCTTCAAAATATTGTCCAAGACGGAAACGTTTGGAGTCTGTAGAAGCCAAGTGGAGATGTTGTCACCACAATGTGAGAAAAATGCATTTTGAGAAAATGGTTATCGAAGTTACCATGTAGTTCTATGGAGAAGTGTTGAATCTGTGCAATAATCACACTCTTTATTGTAAAGATTAAGTCACTTATTCGTCTCCAGAGAGAAAATTGAGCCAAAACTTAAAAATTCAAATCTTGTGCCTCTCAGCAAGTCAGGTCTCAGATAATAATGTGTTTTCATGCTGGCTTCCTAAACAAATTCCATAAAATGAGCCAGTGTTGTGAACAGATCGGTTTGAGAGAACCCCCACCACTAAAGGACTGTGTAGTAAACTACCTATTGCTAGACTTGTCAAAATGAGCATCTTATTGAGCTTGTCCTGTCGTGTCTCCGCCGGCCGCCATCGCCTTGCGCTCAAATCTGCTCGATGACAACAGGCACGCGGCGAGATGGTGGCGCTGGGCCGGTCTGATTGGAAAAGACAAGGTCAAGTGCACCACACTGACTGTTGAAGGAAGCGAGTGAATTTTTCTGCCAGCCCTAACTATGACGCCTATAGGAGCTGACATGTGTGGACATAGCACTAAGAGTCGATGGAGCAGATGGACCATAAGCAGGGGGTGGAGGGTAACACTGCTGCTGCACAAAGGACCATGTCAATGTATCTATAGTCTGTGTACGAAATGTGATGATGCATTTGGACAGTGATTGCTATAAGTAAGAACACCAGGGGCACAACCTCTCAAAAATGACTACTTTGTCAAACCCCTCTACGTAACGATGCAGGCAGGCTCTCTGGTTGCATTTTGTACTAATGCATTTGGGTACTACTCATTATCAAGCTGTTAGCAATGCATTAAATACTTAATTTGGCATTATATAACAACATACACATAACCATTGTTGATCATATTAAACAGATTAAGTAGGAGCAATGTGCACCATCCCTGAATCTTTTAAAGTTAGTCACAAGTCAGGAATGGTTAAGATTAAAAAACAGTTTAGGTTTGCTGTCTTTATAGGGTCTAAACCAGGGGTGCCATTTTTTTTTTCCATGTAGAGCCAAAATAGAACATGTAGGGGCAAGATTAGTGGGCGAAGGTCAAACACAATACTGTTTTGCATGTAGAAAGACCAAGCACAAATATAATAGTAGAAATATCCTTTAATTACTGAGCTATTAAGTGGGAAATGTGGTGTTGGTTTCCTTAGTAACTATTGACAGTCTATTCAGAGCACAAAGAACAAAGTAGCTGCAACTCACAAATAGCAGCACCATCTTGAGGGCCATATCAAACCTCTTGGAGGACCTAATTTGGCCCACAGCCCTGACTTTGGTTGCCCCTGGTTTAAAAACAGCTTTGTAAATGTAGAGATTATAAAATAAGTTTTTAGAAATGCTTTAATGTGGTTACCATACATTTTGTCACATTATATAATAAGTTATTGTAAAATGAGAAAATTATTTCAAAATGCAGCACATATCTAGCCTGGCTAGTGCCAGACTAAATATCACAAGTGAATATTTAGTCTGGGAACCACCCATTCATGTTGTCGTAGGAGAGGTGTGGTTTACGATTGTCCATAGCCGTTTATTGGGCGCTACGAATGTCTATCATATGCATCTGCACGTAGCCCAGAGCCAATCGTATCAATTGTACCCGATGACGTATGAGCCTCAGCTAATCCAGTCTGTTCAATACGTGT
>OMNZ01108261.1:18108-29272 GCA_900303255.1 Lesueurigobius sanzi
GGAGAGGTGTGGTTTACGATTGTCCATAGCCGTTTATTGGGCGCTACGAATGTCTATCATATGCATCTGCACGTAGCCCAGAGCCAATCGTATCAATTGTACCCGATGACGTATGAGCCTCAGCTAATCCAGTCTGTTCAATACGTGTCATCGTCTTGCCGTCCCTCCCCGTTCTGTGATTGGTTGAGCAGTTGGAAATGATTCGAGCGCAAGCAGCATGGGTATTCCCAGGTTAACACATACCAACAAAATAAGTTATACCTGGCTCTATCCTTTATGTGGATTTACTCGCCAAAAATAAAGGCAATTTTGACCATTTTGATGCTTAAAATAAGTTTTTCTCATATTTTTGTCCATAATATACAGCAAAAGTTTCAAATTGATATGTTTGTTTATCATTTGGTTGGGACAGTGCATGTAAATGAACACACGAGACACATGCATGTAAACACACCACTCTGGATTGTAGCCTTGGGCTAATTTACGTCCGTTGTCCCACACTCGTACACAAAACACACTCTCATTCATCCTGATCTATTGTACATGTTTTTAGTGGTAGGGGAAACCGAAGCACCCGGAGGAAACCTACGCAGACACGGGGAGGACATAAACTCCACACAGAAAGGCCCCGTCCTGGCCCGGGATCGAACCCAGGACTTTCTAGCTGTGAAGCACGAGCGCTAACCACTGTGCAACCGTTCCCTATTCACTATATGCACTATAGTCTCCCCTTAAATTACTAATATCTACTGCAAAAATTTAAATGTGTCTCAGGTAGATAAAAGTTTGATCAAGGAAAAGAGGAAACAACTGCTTTGCTAATTAATTTTTACTGCAGAAAAAAATGGACTCATATTTTTTTCTCTGCCCTTCAGCTGTTTTCAAGCCTTTATTCAATTTCATCTGTAGAAAATTTGATAGAAACAGACATTAAAGAGCCATTCAAAAGAGCCAATTTGTCGTGAACGTCACATCTCTGCGGTCCTTTATCTACTTGATTCCATCGGCAGGGGGTCAAATACTGGGTTATACAAAAAGTTCAATGTTGATTCATTTGTGCCTGGTTTGGTTGGTGAATTGGTTTGGTAGTGAGTCAGCTCCATTCATACACCGAACGGCACAGGGCAGCGTGAACTAATGACCTCCCAGTTATAATCCCACAGTCAAATGGAACACGCACCATCAAAAAGTCAGTGGCCTATCACAAAGGCACGCACAGAACCTGATGAAAGAAGCAGTACAACGTATGAAAGAGATGAATGAATCCTATATAACTGCATGATACACAGAGCTGGGATACCGGACATGCTCGCCCATTTCACTGCTTGATTCAAGTTTGTATTCAAGTTTGTATTTTTAAGAGTCTATAAGTCAAGTCTGTGTGGATTCAGCTACTGATAAATCTGCAACAGTGTATTTTTTGTCAACTAAAATATATTGTCATAATTTAGTTAAAGGTCCTATACCTGTTTTTTCCTATAGTGGACTGAAATGTGTTTTTTTTTGTCACAGAACAATACAAAATCTGGTATAGTGCCTTTAAAATAACATATATGCTGACTAAAATTGAAAACTGAATTAAAGAATCTCCAGATAAAGGATATGTGACTAAAGGGACTAAAAATGTGAACTTAAGTGACACAGTTTGAAAGAGGAAGCAAAGAATATCATTAAATATTATTATTATTTTTATGTTTAGCCCAGGGTGAGACAATACAGAGGTAATGAGCCCTATTAAGTATGAATAGGCTAAGATGTTCTTCTACCTTTAGTACCAAGAGAGGAGGGATTTAGAGGTTAGCTCCTCCTTCTGGTTTGCTCTTAAGAGACCCACAAACGTGTTTAAGTCTTGATTCGCTGAGGACGATCTCTGGACTAAGATCGAAACATCCCACACTTCAACTACAGAGTACAGATGAAGACTGAAGAATCTTTGCCTACGGTCATTAAATATATTTGAATACAATCATGAAAAAGTATTGGTTTTAGATTTAGTTGACCAAATTTACATGACATTTTTGACGAAGAATTGTTTGACAAAATCTTGACAAAAACCGCAATTACATTTTTGTCCCAAGACGAGGACTAAAACTAAATTAAAATTAACACCGCTTCACAAAACAGCCAAGAGCATGCATAAAACATGGAGAAGCACAACAGGACTTGTTATAATGGTGCAGTGACACACTTTCTTTCCAAGTTTCCCCGTTCTAATGCCTATTTTAAAATGCAAACTATCACATTTAACTCAGAGCAAGTGATAAATCCCGATTGAACAACCCTGGCTTTAAATTAAGCCTGGCTGAGTGCCTGTTGGCCAATCGCGGCCTTTCGCACATTCATAGGAACACAGGGTCCCGAGCGGGAGCGGCGAGCCTCGTGGCCTTAGAGGATGAATATAAATGAAGGTGTTTCTCCAAAAAAAAAGGTCATCTGTGGCTCCCATCTAATCACACGGCGCACCTTTCAGACAAACTGACTCTCTCCACATCTGCATTTCAATGAAACGCCCGCAGTTCACTGGACCAATGTATGTAATTAATTAGGTCCGAGTGAATGGCCGCGCAACATTAACAGCCCGACTCATAATTAACTTTAGGGGAGAGCGAATTGTCCTTATCTCCGCCCTCGCGTTTGGGAACAGATAAAATCCATACAGTCAGAGGATCTTTTTAAATCGGTTTAAGCCGAAATCAATGCTAAATGTTTTGATCCTTTCATAACGAGACAAAGTTTTGAGCTTCAATACACTCCTTAACAACTTAACAACTAATAGTCAGATACTTTTCAAAACAGGAAGCTTCAAGGGGATTATCTGTTCGACTGTGCTGTCAAATCATAGCCACGCACTTTATTGTGTTTAGCGGCGTGTCTGGTAATAAGACCAAAAGGTTATCTGAGGCTCTTCATTGCTTATGCTTTATTAATTATAGACAAAAGAAAGATACCCGCAGTTTTAATAATTAATATTGTCTGTGAATGCATAAACAAGAAGGAAATGAAAATGCTTAATACTGGTTGCAGTGTCATAGATTTTCTTTGAAGTTTGGTATTTTGGTCACTCACTTTGGTTACTTCTGATCAAACTGAAAAGCGCCACACTTTATAATGACAAAACATACTCTATTTTACAGATTTGGGGCAAGGCAAGTTCATTTGTAGAGCAGACAAGACAATTCAAAGTGCCTCACAATTACATATAATTACAATAAAACATACATATAATGACAAAGAATACTCTCTGTGTCACAACTGAGCTGTTTTCAGCCTGGACTTGATCATTGTCAGAGTTGAGGCCTGTCTCACATCTTCTGGCAGACTGTTCCAGATTTTAGCTGCATAAAACAGCCTCACCATGTTTAGTCCTGATTCTGGGACCAGCAGGAGACCACTCCCCGAGATGGTTCATGCGACACTAACATGTCAGAGATGTACTGGTGCTAGACCATGAAGAGCTGTTTTAAAGGCTTTTCTCTGAGTGAGAGAGACCTGAGCACTGGACTAATATGGTTGTATTTCAAACATTAGAAAAACTAAAAATCAAGCATCGGTTTAAATGTCTTGATTACAGAATAATATTAACACATTTGTTCAGGCAGGCATTCACAGAGTGATATGGCTATTTTAATGTATATTGAGTTTTAATGCCGTTTTATTTTTATTGTTGTTGCTTTTATCTTGGGAAGCACCTTGTGCATCATTTGGTTGTTGGAAGGTGCTATACAAATAACATTTGATTGATTGATTTGATTGATTAATCTTGTTCTGAGTAGTTTTGACTAGTATCAAACTTAATTTGGTCTTCAGTTAATAATTATTATTGTTTGGTTCTTTAGAGTAAGACAATGGGTATAATAGATGTTATCTGTACCTTGACATGGCATCCTTATCAGAAGCATGAAATACCATGCAACATGCAACAACAATTGGAGAAACGGTACGGGCCTTCAACGTAATGAGGGCAGAAAGGAGCCAGCTAGGCGTTTGACAAGATCAGAAAAAGCAAAAGCAAAACAAGAGAATCTTAAATCAGCCATATCAGACCACTGTAAAAGGGAAAAACATGTGATGTATTGGTAGGAAGCAAAGATAGGAACAGAGGACCATAAGTACAAACGGTGGATCCAAGAGGCTACTGATATCAGGAAGCAAGGCTCGCATTCAATCAACAGAGGTGAGGGAGCCTTTGCCCTGTTGCATACCGGGGGTGCGCTACTCCAGGGACCACCACACGACGGCAGGGGTGGCCCACGTGACAAGTCTACTACTGGGTCTGTCAAGTTGGCCGTGTCTGTGAACATCAGCTTCTGAGGAAGGTTGAAACATGGCAAGGTACAGATAGCATCTATTATACCTATTGTCTTACTCTAAAGAACCAAATAATAGCTTGGACTACTATTATATTATCATCTAAATTATTTGGGTTTTTTCATGATATTTCTGCCTGGTTATAAAGTCACATGAAATAAGGAAGTAAAACTGCCAATAGGACAAGACTAATGTTGTTCCCTACTGGCAAATAGTTGACTTGAAATGAAAAGAAGTGCATTGAAACATCCCAGAACAATCCAACAAGCAACTCTTCCCTTTTAATCTGTTAAAGGGCATGTTGCAACGTGGAAACACCATGTCTTTTGGTAGCGCCCTGTAAACAGCATAGCATGCAGCCTCATAGTGTCTGAATATGTGGACTGTAAGGCACTGGGTCATATTTGCATTTATCATCCTGGAATGTTGGTCAGAACATCACTAGAGGGAGGAATATTCAGGTGGACCTTATGGGACAGACTTAAGTTGACAAAACCCCACTGGAGACAACGATAAGGACACCAGGCTGTATTTCAACTTAATTGAACATCAGCCTGACGTCAGCAGCCTGACCGGTACGTGGCTACATCGGAGAAACATCTTCAATTTCTAAACAAACCAATACAGATGACAACTTTATGGCAAACTTTCTACGGTGGAAAGCTCCTGATTGACAGCAGCGTTTGATGTTTGTTGCTTAAAATGTAAAATGGACTTTTGGTGCCAAGAGAGAAAATTGGCTCTGACTCTCGATGCTTACAGGTTTTTCAAAGTACCGTTTCTGATCATTTTTATGTAAAAGTAACCACGTCAAAATTCAGTAAATTAAAATCCTTTGAATAATGCACGACTGTGTTTGATATACACATTTCAATTTGTATGAAAAAGTGAAATTGTCTCTCGTAGAATTACTGACTTGAGCGGCGCGTGTGGCCTTTAGATGAGAAACACTTTGCGTGGTGTGTCAGAGAGCTGGATCCTTTCAGAGATGTGTAGATCAGGGCGAAAGCCGAAGTGACAAGCTCGATTGGTCTCATCAAAGGAACTACGCATCAATTCTCAAGAGCGCGGATGAAAAGACGGAAATAATCCCAGGAAGCGTTTGACGCGGGCTGGCGTCGCGCAGAGAGGTGGTGAATGGAGCCATCAGTCGCCGCCGGGGTTTGGACACTGGGCCCAGATTTATGGCCGCCTATGACACTCAATGGCGTATACAGCGGATCTTTACATGCGGCTTTTGACAAATAAAAAATCCCCGTTCTGTGCAGGCGTCAGGCAGCCTCATAGCACTATCTGAGGTGATTTATAGAGAGGGGTGTCGGGACGTTTCATCTTGGGCCCCGCGCCGTCATCAGTCAGTGTCAGACGCTGCCAAGGAGCAACGGGAGACGGAGCACGTTATAGCGGGATTTCAGGTACAGCTCAAAGTGGACTCCGTATTTTGTAAGGTTTAGATGTCTCAATCCTGTGCTGGGTCATGCAATAGGGAGAGGGATGCTGTATTTCTGTAGATAAAGTGAAAAGGATATAAAGAAAAGTGTCTTTCTTTATACAATCATCTGCCTTTGTCTATTTTGCAGTGATTCCATTGGGACATTGATCTTTATGCCCACTTACTGACACAGCTACGTAGTGAAAGGGAGCAGGAGGAGGGAATAATGAAGGGCTTATGGGGAGTTCTCATAGAACCTGGAAATATAGGTGAGAAAGCATGTCGTTTTCTAATCGAAGTGTAATTCCCATGTTTCAGAGATAATTACCAACTACCTGCAAAAGCATAATGCCCACTCTTAAAACCTTGTTCTTGTTTTGACACGGTGTAAAAATATCATCTCTCATGGCCTTTAAAAAGAAAAAGACTGCTAAATTGATGTTTCTTTTTTGATCTTAAGTCCCAAAACAAAACAACGTCATGGTACCAAGAAACAAAACAAAAGTCAAACATAATACCTGGGTGTATACAGGGAGTAGCAAACCAAATTTGATGCTGTTCGATGCCATTTCAACATCTGATCATTAGACTTCCCATGCCAAAAACACAAAAAATCTTTCATTTAAGATTTACACACATTCCGTCAAACAGAGAAAACTCCTTCATTCAAAGGAAAATTGAATACCACAAGCATCCGTCACACATTGCTGACACAGATTCAATCATTTTGGTAAGTTTAAACTAATGTAGTCTATGGATTGCCTTATCTGGAATGAATACACCGGGGGCATGGTGGCGGTTAGCGGTTAGCAGCGGTTAGCCTGTGCTTCACAGGTAGAAAGTTCCAGGTTGGATTCCTGGTGTCTGCATAGGTTTCCTCCGGGTGCTCCGGTTTCCCCTACCACTAAAATATGTACAATAGGCAAGGATGAATGAAGTCTGTGTGTGAGTGAATGGTGGTGGTCTCATGTGTGCAGCTGCGCCAACAGCACTCCGCCCCCTCCAAAAAAGAGCAGCTGTGGCTTGGCTACATACAGTACCTAGCCGGGGTTCCCACTCTAACTGGAATACCTTGAAAACCTGGAAAATGACCTACCTACTGTCTACTCATGGAAAACGCATGGAAAATGAGAAAAAAAGCGATACTTGCTCACAAGACTACAGACTCCTGAACCTCCCATTGTACCATATTCCCACGAAAACATACGCTGGTGAGTTAGGCGGGTGGAGAGGACCGCAGAATAAGTAATCACAATGCTGTTATAGTATTTTTGCACTTCTAAATGTCATGGAAAATCCTGGAAATGACATAGAAAATCAGTGGGAACCCTGCTAGCTTACCACCACCATGTTTGAAAATGTCCCTTTATGAAATTGGCGCTTTATGAAGTCTGTGTACGGCTCTATATAAATACAGCTGTCTCTCACTGAATGGAACAGCTCCTTTAAAATATGTACTTGGTCTTGAAGTGAAAAAGACATGATGCACGCGAGAAGCCATGGCTAGCGTTCCCCTATAGCAGAAGCCACTGGTGCACATTGGGCTGCTTCACTGCTCATCCCTCAGTCGCACAGATGGAGCGACAGGCTTCTGCAGCACAAAGCCCAATCCCAGACTTTGGTTCAAACCCTTTGTTAAAAGTTGCTCCTCTTGCTTCCTCCTGCCCCGACTTTCTTCCCCATCTCACTTTGAGCGGTGCAAAAACATTTTTTCAATTATGCACACGAAAAGGAACGGAATTAGCGCCCTAATCCTGGTCTAATCCCCAAACAAACAGATCTATGGCCTCCAATTCCGCCCCCGCCTCCACCTCCGTCTCCTGGTAAATCTCCAACTGGTCAGGGACTGTGTGATGCTAGCTTAAATTGAGCTTAGCCTGCATTAGCCATGTTTGAACACTCCTCACTATCAGTTCAAATTACCACCGTAGTCCCCCCTCTAGTTCAACATTTAAATGGAAAGGCATGCGAGCAGTGAGGCGTGCCATTACCAAGAGATGCACCATTCGATTCGCTTGGTCTGTGGAGATTACGGCTGATCAGGGCAGGGCAATCTCGCTGGCAAATGGCAATTAGAGAACTAGTCGTATTGGATATTTAGTATGCGTAAGGGGTAAAACATGAATAGAGTCAAGTGAGGAATAAGGGTTTCCAGTTGTACAAGTGAGAAGAACGTAGGAGTAGGATTTCTTGGGCGCCCAATGAACCCTAAGGATAGCATGGACAAAGGTGCATTGTGGACCTTTATGCGAACCAGTATGGATTGTTAGATGGCGCCTTTACTTTTCATCACAGTGGCCTCTTTGATGCTCTGATAAGGTTTTCTCTGCTGATGGAACCATCTCCATGGCAAAGAGTCTTTAGTCTTCATCTGTACTCTGTAGTTGCAGTTTCATTTCGCTCTTTATCCAAAGAACTTTGTCAGCAAATGAGCAGAATTGACATGCTTGTGGGTCTTTAAGAAGACACCAGTAGGAGGAGTTAACCTCTAAGACCCACCTCTCCTACTCGTTACTTCCTATTGACTTGCTCTGGACTTTGTTCTAAGGCTGTTCACACTTCATTAGCATGCTCCGTTAGCATGACATAGAGATGGTTTCTGTCTAAGGATGTTGTTGTAACTAGGTGCCAAATTAAATCTCCAATGCGCTTCATGGATGGATTCTCTTTTTTTACCCAGTGCTCAAACCATCCATTCTTTAGCTAAAATCTTAACTTCACTGTCCTCAAATGAGTGATTGGTGGCTTTGAGATGGAGATGCACAGCGGACTGTGGACCACTAGACTTCTATGAAGTAATTGTTTTGTCTCTCCAATATAATGTTCTTTGCATTCTTCTTCCTTGCACTGGATTGAATAAACTACGTTACTCTGTTTGAGGCTTGGGGTCTTGTCTTGTCCTCTGCAGATCCTGTGAAAGCACTGATCCAGGGCATCATAAAGCTCACTCTAATGCTAACCACCCATGCAGCCACGGGTCACTAAAAGGAGAAATACGCACGTTTTTTTTTTCTGCATAATAAGTTCCACAATGAATCGAATGAATTCTTAATCTTTTTACAGCCAACGCTTTTCTTGGTCGTAATTCCATGAAATACATATCACATCTTTGCAGCTTGCTTTGTTAAACAGACTAAATGGCATTTAACATTTAAATGAGATTTTCGCCAACTTTTTAATTCGTTCTAAATGCCACATGTTTGCGAGGTATAGGTCAGCGCGAAACAGGGCGACAATACGTTGCACAGTGAATAAATGGGACCGTTGTCTGAGTGTGACCCTTTCCACCTGCCAAAACGTCAGTCTTGCATTTGATCTGTCCATCGCCTTTTGAGCCCGTGAGTCACGCCTCCCTGTCCTCTTGTCCTGAGTGAGTGATTGGAGACAGTCCCGGTTTGGTCACTTTTCTCTCATTTCCATTTGACAGGTACAAGCCATCGATTTGGCCCAAAGACAACAACTGCCGCTCCGTCCCGGCTGCCAAAACTCCACCACTTCGATCAAACGTGTCTCTCCCTGCACGGTTTCTGTGATTTGTCAACCCTTAAATGTTTGTTCATCCACAGAACCAAACCAGGACTCTAGGTGAGGTCTAATTCAATGGGGGTCGTTCTGAAATCAATCAGTTCTGTTTTGTATTTCTTCATTAAGAGCTTTCAAATGCTTGTCCTTGACTGTTCATCTCAGAGCTCAAATCGTGTCCAACTGATGGGATGCAACTCTTGTTTTTCTCTTAATTCAAACTGTTTCAATACCCCTCATTCCAGTGGCTCTAAAATCATCACTGTAGGGCTGAACCTGGACAATATCAGTGCTGAATATAAATGTTCACCTGCAAACAAAATGAATTGGATAATCTTCACAATAAGGTGAAGTAAAAGGAAATTGTAATATGGGACATTGTAATTCAAAAATGCCTTTTTCTCACATTGTTATAACCTAATGTCCACTTTGGTAGGACCTGCAGACTCCAAACTTTCCAGTCCTGCATTTAACAATATTTTAGGCAATAAAGTTTATTTTTTTCAGAGGGATTTTTTGATTTCTGAACCCTCAAAAGTCAAATTGGATTATGTAAAAATGTTTTTTAAATTAACTACCTTATTCAAAAACTAAACATGATATCCAAAATCGCCTTGCAAATCTTTGTGGCTAATCACCAAAATAATGCCGGCTCTATCCAATGTTAATATTTGGTTGATGGAAAAAACATTATTTTTGTATAATGTGTCAGTAATCCACAGCAAATGTTTCAAATGGAGCTCTATGTGTCTTCCCCTATTCACCTGCTTCTCCTTTAACAGAAGAAGCCAAAGTCATGGAAGAGTTGTTGTTGGACAGTTGTATAGAATACCACCAATAGAACTCTACAGTATTCCCTAATTATCCAACGGGATACCTTTCTATTAGCTCAGTATATTCGCTGTCCTGATATAAAGGCCAGCTGGTGGGTTATAAAGCACAACTTGGGAGCCCAAGTGTGGCTGGAGGCTCCACCTCATTAACTGCACATTATGGCTGTTTTACATTGGGGCTGACCTATAATGTTGAATAGCCGCCTGCTGCTGCACTGGGCTGTGCAAATCCATGTTTTTGGCTTTTTCAATGGTGCAAACAAGGACAAGCTTCATCATTTAGTAAATAAAAGAGAAGTAAACCGGGGCTGAACCAGGACTAAACAAGAACTGAACCAGGACTGAACCAGGATTAAACCAGGACTGAACTAGAACTGAAATAGGTCTGAACCATGACTAATATTGACTATTGGACTAAAACATGGCTGAACCAGGACTAAAGCAGGACTGAACTAGGTCTACACCATGACTATAGGACTAAACATGGCTGAACCAGGACTAAAGCAGGACTGAACTAGGTCTGAGACCATGACTATAGGACTAAACATGGCTGAACCAGGACTAAAGCAGGACTGAACTAGGTCTGAGACATGACTATAGGACTAAACATGGCTGAACCAAGACTAAAGCAGGACTGAACTAGGTCTGGACCATGACTTTAGGACTAAACATGGCTGAACCAGGCCTAAACCACTGAACTAGGTCTTAACCCATAAACTATAGGACTGAACATGGCTGAACCAGGACTAAAGCAGGACTGAACTAGGTCTGAGACATGACTATAGGACTAAACATGGCTGAACCAGGACTAAAGCAGGACTGAACTAGGTCTGAGACATGACTATAGGACTAAACATGGCTGAACCAGGACTAAAGCAGGACTGAACTAGGTCTACACCATGACTATAGGACTGAACCAAGACTGAACCAGGACTGAACTGGGTCTGAACCCTTAAACTGTTGGACTTAAACATGGCTGCACCAGGACTAAACTAGATCTGAACTAGGTCTGAACCATAACTATTGGACTAAACAAGGTTGAACCAGGACTAAAGCAGGACTGAACTGG
>OMNZ01108261.1:40812-51445 GCA_900303255.1 Lesueurigobius sanzi
CATGCCGTCCATCCACGAAGTCCTGTGAAGTAGCCATGTCTGCCCATCCTTCGATCCACTCCCTATAGTGAATCCTCGTCCTCACAGAAAAATCCTCCTCGTCCTCACAGAAAAATCCTCCTGGCCTTTTATGCTCCTCTGATAGGTCTAATAATAGGAGAACCAACTTTGAACTTTGAGTAAGTCTTCACAATATAACAAGAATTGAAAGCCACAGTGATGTTGAAGTCTTCCATGTGATAGAGATTTACACAAGTTTCTTTTTCAGGTTTTCAAATATTAAAAAACTCAGGTTGGAGTCACATAATCATGTATTGTTTCTAGTCATTATTAAAGAGAGCCTAACCGGCTGTGCCAGAGCCTTTCTCTACCCACACCCAATATGTGAAAATTGCTACAAAAGGGGCGTGGCTGGAGGCTTTGGGGTGACGTGTGGGGGTGAGTGTGTGGGCGGAGTCTGGGCTGGTGCAAAGTAAATATGGAGAACACTAAAAACGAAGGACAGAAAGGTGTTGGCCTAGCCTGGTCTTACCATACGCTCGTACTCACTTCGTACAGAGGGTCTGGATCTGCACAGTTCCGTTTTCAGGTGGGAGGGGTCAACTCCTTTTAAAGTTCGAAACGATTGGATCTGATTTTACCCAATCACTAGCCTGGCCTTAGCCATCCGCATTATCATTTCCTGCATATGCCTGACGTCACCTACAACACCCGCCTCCCCCACTCGCTGAATGGTCCGACGTAATTCAACCGATGTTATCGCAGCCACTGAGATCAGACCCAGACGTACATGTAGGGAAATGATAATACTGCTCACAAATTATATTTAGATCCATTTATCTTGTAATCTGTGTTTTCTTACATGCATAATACTAGGTATATAATGAGAGATTAATTAATGAAGGATAAAAATAGCTCACGGCAGATTTTGTACAACCCTGTCCTTCAAAATGACGAATGAGAAAATGTATCCCTATAGCGAAAGCACTGCTCTCGCATCTATCTATCCAGCAAAGATGACAAAGTGACCTTCCGTCTTGCTGCTCTTGCATGTCTGAAATTGGGTCACTTATGTCCCACTGTTTGCCCACGCGTCGCCACATCACCACACATGTCCTGTCGCCTGGGTAAAACGTTACAGTAGCCGGGCCCCTGTTCCCTCTGTGGGATGCGGAAAAGGCCGCTGCGTCGCGTCAGCCGGGAGGACATGATGGAGGGTGACAGGAGCGTGAGGCCCGGGAGGACGGGGGCAGCTGCTGACGGAGCCGGAGTCGCACCGTCACACAACTGTCATTCACACACGAGGGAGGCGGCCATGACACCTCGGTCCCCGCAGCGCCTGGTACGGAGTGATGAAGCGTACAACAGATACCAATGATGGGTGGGAGAGAAAAAAAGAAAAAGAGGGGAAGAGAGAGACTTGACCACAACATTTATTTTGAAATTATTTAGGCTTTGAGCTACAAGAAAAAAACAGCAACAAAAAAAACAATCCACAGCCCCTGTTCTTATCATCAACTTGGCATCAAAGTTAAAAATCCCACTCTCATAGTCTACAAGAGCTCTTTTTCATCAGTAGGTGGCATTAGTGAACGCTAATCTGGAGGGCAGTTTTCTTCCTTATTGTTTATTCCAAGACGTATAGAAATAGGCTTAGATTTCATATATTGTTGCTTTGGGGTGGTCTTTGGAGGAGTTGCTGCACACCTTGCAAATATAAGGTTCTTCGGGAGCGGCCTGCTGTACTGGGCAATACATTTTAAGTGACACTAGTGAGACTGGAGTAATGATGTGGAATAAGAAAAGCTCACTTGCATGTATCATCATAAACCCCTGAGCTGGAGAGGAGAGAGCATTAGGCAGGTCAGCTCACACCCATCACCATGCAGATCTGAGGGGAGGACGCCGTGTGTAAATAAAGATGAATTACAAGATGGCTGCCATACGTTATACTCCTTTCTGGCCAAATCTGGGTGAATCACTAGTTTGTTCTAAACCTCAGTCAATACTTGTTGAAGATCAGTACAGTAATAACATTTTTATTCAGTATAACAGAAAAGAAAAGACAAAAAGTGCATCTAGGTAATGTTTTTCAGTCGACACAAATCTGTAAAGTTTAAAAATTTGAAAGCCAAATTCTCCCATACAATTTTGACATGTCCTCTGCCTCCGTAGTAAACTATATTCTAAAATATGTCACGTGAGAACAACCTATTAGTACATTCTTATCCTTCTATGGGTGATTTTAACTGTCAAACCATTACCCAAGGAATCCCAAACACGAACCTAATCCTAACATAGAGAACGACATCTATTTTTAATCATGTTTCTAGGATTTTCTTTCCGCCTCCAGCACTTCATACTTACTTCTCGCTTCCCTCAACCTCAGCTGACTCCTATTACGGCGTAAACATGGACGCTTGCTCAAAAGTGCGCGACAGTCCTACCGAGCCCCATGAGCGAAGGGTGGAACCGGCGCTACAGCAGCCGGCGTTAAGTCTGTTTCAATTTGTTCCAGTAGTTGCTACAAATCAATAACTTCCTTGCAAGCTATCAGCTCAGAGTGCTGTATTAGACTCTGTAGTATCGAACAGCGCCAACAGCTCACAGGCGGGGGCCCAAACAAGGACAATATGGCGGACCAAAGTCAGAGCGACTGCGGGGGGGGGGGGGGGGGGGGGGGGGGGGGGGGGGGGGGTTCATTTAAATTGCAAAACGAGGTTGTAATTACTAGCATAAATGTTTCAGTATTCGAGCCGTTTCCAGTCAGTGTCACTGTCGCTGGGTACTTAGGCGATGTCCCTTCTTTGCAATTCAAAGGGAATTCACTCAGCATTTAGTATTCTTTATAGTTGGACAGCAGGTTAGATGAGGACACAGCAGCTCGTAATGGGCCCAAAGTTGAGTGTGTACCACTTATGCACAGAACACAGCATCGTAGTGTGAAAAGCCTTGCCAGACCACAACAATGCTATTTTATTTTATTTTTTATTTTTTTTACAATATGTTGCATTCACGTAACATCACAACGTTTAATAGAGCCCATTGTTTAATATTGACGTGGTGGGCAGCTCAGAATGCCATGCTGATAACTATGACTATGATAAATGCAGATTTATCGACGTGGTTTATGGCTTCTGTCTACATAAGAGAACCTGGCACAAAGTTCAATATCTTCTCTTTAAAATCATATACATGAATGTCAAATTGTTTTCTTACAATGGTCTCCAACAGTGGTGACAACATTCATAAACAGATATGTGATTTTGGTCAAATGAAATATTCTATGGAGGACCAAAATTAGCGAGCAAAAAGCCAATATTGTTCTGCATATAGAAAGACCACATGCAAACACATCTATGGTAGACAAAGGTTCTCTATTTCTTCATCTGTACTCTGTGCTTAAAGAACTGAACGTTTTGCTCCTCATCCCAAGAGCTTCCTCAGCAGACCATCTGCTTGGGATAAGGAGCGAAACGTTCAGTTCCTTAAGCACAGAGTACAGATGAAGAAAATAGCCTTTGTCTACGATGGTTAATATTGAGACCCTACACAAACAAACAGATCTATGATTTAATATATTTTAAAGTGATCACAAAAAAAGAGAGGCGGTAGCTCCCTCCCCCTCCCTCCATGATTGATCTTAAAGCTACGCCTGTTTCCCCTGTGCACGCGCGGGGCCAATAGTTCAAGAAGAGACGAGGAGGAGAGACATCTTTACCGAGACGCTGATTACTGACCAGCGTCTGTATTGTTTACAATAAGCAGCTAACCTTATACATTGCTTTATACAAAGAGTGCATAGCTAGCGTTTAGCATTAGCGCTTAGCATTAGCAACAACAGCTAACAGATGCCAAACTATTACACTCAGTTCAACATACTTTTTCACTGTAAATACTTCAAAGTTAGCTGCCCATAAGAAACTTTTCCAACTCTTCGTACATGTGCTTATCGTTGCTCCATAGCTGCGCTCGGACATAATGGCTCCTCTGTGGATGAGAAAAAAACTAAGCGTGATGTTTGTCAACCCAGCTCAGGGAAAGTTCTTTGCATTGGTCAACGCAACAGGCAACAGGACTCTGATTAGTTGCTGATATCAGGGAAGGAGGGACTTTAGTTATTTTTGTTATTATACTTTATATAAAAACAAAAAATATTACATACTTAACATCAAAATGCATGGCCGTTTAGACTTTCTCACTATCACTTTAATTAGTTAGACATGTTGTTTTGGTGTCCTTTATTGACTATTGTCTATTCAGTGCACAAATTAATTGGGCCCCTCTGATCTAATCACTACCAAATACTGATGAACGTGAATGCAATCTATACGCATGGCAATGAGGTAAACAATCACTAGCCTGCTCGTTCACAGTCGATCAAAAAGCTTTATTAGATGCACAGTTCACAAAGCCCACACATCTCTGCTTTTACACAATACAGGGACAAAACAAATTCCACTAGTAGAAAAGAAAATAGGCCTTCAAATCTAAATCTTACCAGGTTTTATTCCACTGTGTATGTCCTAACATTTCTTAGTCCTTAATGATTAAGACTTTCTGAAATGTGCTTGAGCTTTTCCTCCAAAGAATATCATTCCACCATTTATCCATTCTGTAAAAGCTTTGGCATACAACTGTGTAGGAGGTAGATACAGAAAAGTCAATTGGCTGATGGACATAAACTCTAGAGGGAATTATTTACGGGCTATTGAAGAACGTAGCTCAATAATCTCTCTCATCGGTTGCGTGGGCTGTTTCTGTGCTGGGGAGACTCGGTGACATATACAGATCCGTCCCGGGACCCCACGGGCTCAGAGCGGGTCTCTAGCCTCAACACCGGGGTCAGCATCCCCGAGCAGAACGGCCTTTTGGGAAATGACCCGGCGCTGATGAGAGAGCGCAAAGGCTGCAGTCGATAAATCAGCCGCGTGAGTGATATGTACAAACACAAGGGTGGACACCAGAGTGAAGACATCATTCACACACAGGAGACTGTCAGCGCTGACGGACAGGAGAGGGTTCACAGCACACTTTAACTGCACTGTGGAGGAGGCGGGATTGATAAAAATGTACTCCTTTTGCTTGAGTAACTTCAAAGTACTCATGCTTCAACTTATTTATTTGCTTTAAGCCCCAATAAGCAAAAAGATTACCCTGCCCATCTCTAATCTAACTCAGACAGGATTTAGGATTATGAAAGAAGTTCACAAAGATAGTGAACTGCAAAAGCATCTGGCGTACCAGTTCAGTTGCCGATGAAATCATGAAAATGTTATCCATTTGCTCAATAGTCCCACAGTAGAGAACGGTCAGGTCATTTTTGCTTCTGTAACAACTGCCAAAACACACTATTGAGAGGCTTATGTGGCATTCAAGGTTCGTGGGATTTAAAACTTCAAAAACTCAATAAATGTAATTCTAAACAAACTCAGGTTGTAGTTTCGCAAATAAAGTATCAAAATGTTTATTTTGTTACATATCTTACTCATAGGCGCCGATACCGTGGAAAATACTGAGCACCCACCTGTGCCAGACAGCCAGTAGGCGAATTTGCCCTGATCACAAAATGATTCAGTAGATTTAACCTGTAAATCATAATAGCAGTGTTTTTTAGTCTTGTCTACTCACTCTCGCGGGGGCGGGGTCGCGGATATTAGATAAATGTGAGCACAGTCGCAGTGCAACTATACTTCCCGGCTAGCTCAGTGGACTAGAGTAACTAACCTGTAAGCAGTAGGTCGCAAGTTTAAGCCAGGACCTCATCAATTTTTTTCAGTGAGTCTGACTGGGCACCCGCGGGGAAAAACATCATTCGGCGCCTATGATCTTACTTATTCTGTTAGCCTGCACATAAGATAAAAGAGTTTCCCATTCCATTTGACAGCATCTTCAGGACAGCAGGGGAAAACATGCATACTCCACGCAGAGAGGACAATTCTTCTTGACGAAAAGACATTTTTTTTTACACCTATATAAAAAGATGTAATGGGATTATTCGAGAAACCAGTTCTATTAAGATGTAGCAGCACCAGAGGAACACCAAGAGAGTCTGGAATTGACGATGATCAGGAGGGATAGGAAATGTTGGATGTTCTGCAAGAGAGTCCAGATCGTGAGGATTTTAGACATGTACAGAATAGCAAATATTCTTGTTGTGAACGATGACACGAAGTCAGTAAGTATGAAAGGAGACGCCGCGGAGAGAGCCAAAGTAGCAATGCATAGTGTAGTCCTCTTTTCACATAAGACTTCCGAGCAATAGATCAATCTTGGCACTTCTTTTGACAGATGGCTCCGGTGGGGAAGACCTCTGCTGAACCCCCCAAAACGCATTGACATAGCATCCGGATATGTGCAATAAAGACTGAGCAGAGGTCCTGACACAAGTTTAGACCCCTGACAAAACAACAGACCAATCAATGAAGCTGCATGGGGCTGCAGGCGCCGGCGTCTCTCTTGCCAATTGTTTTCCACTCTAGTGCAAAGTGTACCAGCAATATACAGTTTCGGGTTACAGACAGCCTATATTTATATAATTTCATAAGGCTAGTATTGCCAAGGAGGCTGTTACTTGAAATCACCTATGTACCATATAAGTTTTTGTAGACAGTGGGCAGGCATATAAATCAATACAGGCGCACACCCTGACTGGCAGGTTTTGTAACAGTTTCTTGATTTTCTGTGCGGCAAGTTGTGATGAAGGAACAAAAAGACATTTATTATTTAGCTCTTTTACAAGCAATCCAGTGTTCTTGCTAGAAAACCTTTATGTACTATACTTAATACTAATAGAAGAGTTACGAGACAAGATGGGTTAAGTGTCAGTTGCTGTTATCAAACAACCTTGTCAACCTTCTAGGATTCCAAAACATAATCTGGCTTTAAGTAAAAGAAACAAAATAAAGTATATCTGCACTTTATTTAGAAGAAGAAAAGCACCTCATTGTTAAATAGACAATAAATCTCAATTTACTTGAAAAAAGTGCTTAATACTGCAAAATGTGATACACTTGCTCCTTTGACAGATAATTTACCAGCTCAAATATATATATTTAATAATATATTTATTTCAAGAAAATGAGGCTTCATTTTAGATTATCTTTTGCAGTGTACTCTAGTTCCCAAAGTGGGGTCCATAGAAGCACTGCAGAGGGGCCTCCATAGGTTGTCCACAAATCAATCACAACAAAATAAATTGAGTTTATAATGCAACTCATAGGAATTTGTCTATGTACAATCTAAATTACCATATTGTCACTGTTTCCTTGTATAGTATGTAAAATTAAGCGAAAACCATTGAAAAAAACATGACATTTTCTTTTCAAATGGCTCAAATTCTTGTCATCAGGGGGCCCCATGAGATCTTTGGATGTAAGGGGAGCTGCGACGCTCTCAAGTTTGGGAATTGGCTGCTACAGAGAAAAATGTGAAGCGAATACCACGTTGTACCATGGTGAAATAACGGATACTATTTCTCTAATAGCTGTAGAAACAAGCCTCCTATATTTATCTATTTCCAATACAAGGCGAATGTTGCATCAAATCTCTGCTCAGCCTTCTCTCCGCTGACATGCCCAGCGCACAGCTCCGAGGGCCCAAGGGGTTGGCGTTCTTGGTATGCTCCTGCGGCTTGTGCGGGGCTGAACTACACAGACGCAGCAGGAACAGCGGAGCAGGTTAAGTGTGTTTATGTGTCTACTTCCCTCTCCCGCTGCTTTATTTGCTCCCGAGAATAATGCTGTAACCTCTTCCCTTGTTCTGCCAGCGCTCCGTTCAAAAGACCAGGAGATTCACAACGTTACAGACGTGGGAGATTTATATTCCGAGCGTTCTCCTGCTCCCTGGACGGCAGCAGAATGGAGCGGACAATAAAGAGGGGGACAGAGAGTGTGCACTGTCCACTGTGGCACATGTGGGCACAGTTGGGGGTCTTTCAACATGGCCAGGCATTACAATGAAGCCTTACTACAAGTTGCAACAGTGATTGTTAGAAAAGATTGGTTCTTTTTGTCTAGTCTTAGGACAAATCTAATTCTAGTTCAACCAGGAAGACACTAATCCTTTTGTGTTAACAGATTCATATGTAATAAAATGTACACCTCACTGCATTAAGCAAGCAAAGCTATCCAGCTCAACTCCAACGCTGCAGCCGACCGATCAGCCTCTCCATCCCCTCATCTTCACAGCTACAGATGCTAATAGCAGTGACGTGAATTGGCTCTTTTGAAAGACTCTTCGAAGTGAACTGTTTGAATTGCATCTCATTTTTGAAGAGAGACTTTGTTGAAATGTAAACAAGATCATAGGAGCAGAGCAGATATCCCAAGTGTTTTGCACAAAAATGACTAGGAGCTGATTGGAGATATTCCCCCAAACAAAAGTATATAGAACTTATCGCGCACTGTGTAGCGGCTATGCCAACAGATGCCTGGGTTGTTTGCTTTGTTCCACTTTGCAGGTGCTATGGAGGCAGAGATAGAGAATAAACATCAACATAGTGAGGAATTTGAGGGTTTTTATCTGCAGACATTACATTACAGGAGCAGCCGTGGTTCAAGGTGCCCCTGAATGCCCACACTTTGATTCGAATGCACGATGAATGGTAATCACCTGAAAAAGGTCCCAATTATAGGCGCACAGTCTCACAGCTGTCCTTGTCACTCAGACGCAGAGATCAAAGGCAAAGGAAGTTCTACAGTGGATGTATTACAAGTTCTATTGTTGTTTATATACAACTGACTGCAACTTCACCTGCTTGTGAATGTATTAAAATAACAGGATTGGGTACCGCCCCCTCAGATCTGACGCCAGTTTGATTAGTGGCCACTCTGAGGTACTGCGGCAAAAAGATCCTTGGGCCCAGAAGAACATTTTTCCATTGACTGCAGTGAAAAAAATGTTATACTGACTGACAGGGCGACAACTAAAACTTTCAAAAAGGTTGTGTGCTGATGACTTATGGGGAGACACTGCAGGCAAAACCTTTTTTTCAGGCCAGTTGACTCTCTTAACATACACTTTCAACTGGAAAGAAAGAAATTACCTAATCTTTACAATAAGGAATGCAATTATTATGCTGCCTTCATGTGGTCTGGTAAAGATGATCCTTTCCAGTTGTGAAGTGGAAATTACGAGCGCACTGTGTTCAAGTGCTTTTGTGGTTGTAGCAAAGTTAAATAGTGGAAAAACACACTGCAAATGAGTCAATTTGCGTGAGAAAATAGGCTACAAATCACAACTACTACCTTGTATCTGCTTTGTTCGCTAAAAGTAGGATTTTTTCCCCCACAAAACACTAAGTGGAAGTAACATGAATCTAAAATTACCTAGGCTACACTACATGAATAGCCTGTAGTCTACACTTCATAACAATCAGCTAAAAGACATGTAAAACGTATGATCACAGCTGTCCATCTTGTTGAAAAGTCAAAGGTTATTTCATCTCGGGAACTCGGGTATGTTATGGTAAAACCTGATTCGTAGCGTAGAATTTTTACATATTTGGCCTCCAATCACAACGCTCTGTCTGTGTTGCAAGTTATTTTTTTTATCGTTGAGCCGGGCTTAGCAGGATGACGACACGGCTGCACGACGGTGGAGATAGCAAAACAAGGAAGATCCTCTGTTGCTCTGATTGGTCATAGCGTTAACCTACCACGTGCAGAAGCAGTTTGAAGGACAACTGGCTTGCCAGGCTACTATCTATTAGGGATGTAACGATATTGACGCTATCGCGATATCGCGGTAGTAAAAGTGCCTCGATATCGTCGTGGTCGTGCTACGGTATTAAAAGGACTGATTTCCGTCAAAAAACACCAAAAATAACCCGGCTCCCACGGAACAACGCATTGTGAACTACATAGACCATGATCCTTTGCGCTGGGTCGTCACAAGAAGCGCCGTGGAAAAGCACGCTGCGAGTGTAAACAAACTTCGGCATGGCGGCTAGCGGCGGATAGCAGCGAACAAGACTCACGCAACTCACGTCGAAACTGATGACAACACCCCCGAAGTTAAAGGCATATTGGAAGATGTTTTAGTTCCGGGTGGATCACGTAAATAACTGGTCGTTCAACGTGTCAATCTTTTTGGTGAAGTGTCACGTCATGCCGTCGTGCGTGCTCGCCCGCTTCGTTTGTGGCTGCGCATGCGTACTCCAAGTGTTGTGTTGCGCTACTCCTATGCGAGAGGAAAACTCACTTCTTCCACACGATGGCGAGAGCTGAAAGCAAGACAGGAGCACGTCCAACGGATGCCTCAGTGACAGTCGTTTCTACTTCACAGGTAACTTTAGTAAAGTCTTTCCAATACCTGCTACTAAGAAGTTGTGTGTATATTTTGTATATTTGTGAAGTTCTGACGCCCCACATGTTAGCGTTACACCGTTGTTATTGTAGTCTAATGGGGTATTTGCTGCATACAAACTGACAGTGGAGGTTTTAGGGCCAAGTGCTTCAATAATCTTATGAAATGAATCGATCATGTTGTTTGTGTAGATCATATAGCTAATTGCGAGTGGCTTTGAGTCTTGGGTGAAGTAGTGGGACAGTAGGTTGCCAGCTCGCCAACAATGATATTATAAAACACAGTATATTTGATCGCAATGACTGGTGAGAGTGAGGAAACGTGA
>OMNZ01108262.1:0-11204 GCA_900303255.1 Lesueurigobius sanzi
AAACCAACAAAAAAAATGTCCTAAATGTTACCCCATAGTTGTGCTGATTTTTGGCACAAATGGTACCCCATACTTTAGTCCTCCATGTTCTATATAAACAGAAAACAAGATAGCAGCTGACCAGAGACACATTTTCAGGATCAAGAAGTCTAGTTTTCAGACAAAAAAAAAACAAGTTTTTATCTAGTACCGTTTTGAATCCCTGGGCGATTTTGTAAAGTGCAGAGTCAGCAGTTTTAGCAAATGCTAACTTTGCAAGCACTTTTTGACACAAATTTTCGCCGCGACCTTACATCGCCCCCCGGAGGCCTAGAAGGACATGGGCTCGTTTTAAATCTCCAACTGTCCCCTTTCCAATGCCAATCAGGACGGAGTAACCTGGCAAGACCCAGATAGACAAGTTCTCCACAATATCAATCTGGGACCGCTCCAAACGAATCCGTTCGGAGTTTCGCTCATAGTTGTTTGTTAGATAGCGGATCTGAGCTGTATATCATAATGTCGTCGAGTGGTTTTTGCGTTTTTTTGTAGCATGAAGGCACCTTAACCCACACTACCTTATTTTCAAAACAAATGTTTGTTTTGCTCGGCACCTGCTGCTTTCGTCGCTCCGTCCCACTGGTGGTTCTGGCTCAAACACTTTAGCGGGCTCGGGGCAAGATGGATTCTCGTGTGTTTGTGAAATCACAAATACCGCGAGAATTCAGCTTGTAGGCAAGGTTAAGGATGGAGAACCTTGCTGGAGAATTGGCCTATGCTGCGTGTTTTAGGTTCATGGGGAAAACGATGCAAACTCCACACCAAACTGGACACGGAAACCCAAACAAACAAAAAAAGTGTGAGGCCTGTAAAATCATGAACGCATCCGCATTACACAAGCGCAAAACCGCGCTTTGTTATCATCACGTACTGTATTAAAACTTTATAGATCGCCTGCACTTAGCGACCTGCTGTGAACAGACTGGGCTGTTACAGCTAACCTATTGGCTACGGAGGGGGGAAACGGGCTGCGAGGCGCCTCCAAGAAAGTGTCCCGGCAGTCCAGGCAGCGGTCCAGTTCGCTGTCCACTCCGCCGTCAAACCCACAAATGAACAAAGTGTTTCTGAAAAGGAGTCAGCGGGAGACTGTGTGCACCTGGGGCCGAGTAAAACCTATTCAGGCTTTTCAACAACTCGCTTTCTCCTATACTGCCTTTTTCTTTTTTTTTTTCATCACCGGGGGGTTGGTCAAAGCAAACATTTCCTACCAGCTCGCCTTAAGACTGCTCTGTTTTTCCTGGACACCTCCTGTTGGCACTACACGCTTTAATAGCCCATTGATTATGTGCCTTTTCCGTTGCGAGAGATGCGGACAGCCAGCATGTCGACAGGGGCAGTAAATCTCCCCAGTTTCCAGATGGTAGCTATAATGGACTTAGACGGCTACATATATTTGGATGCGCTGCGGTCAGACCTGCAGACATGACAAAGTGGAGGTGAAAGTTCATGTTTATTCTCATTATAAGTCATTGTGATTCAAGGAGAGGAGGGAGGCACCGACTGCAACAACGGCAAAAACAGCAAGCCTAGAGGGAGCGCTGGTTTAACTATTGACCCTCGCCAGAAGTAACTTTCCAATACGGACTGCACAAGGGAAGACGGTTTCTTACTTGCATCATCCTTGCATCATTACTTAGCCAGCTACTCGCACAGCCCCGCTCACCTTAAAGTGCCTGACAACTAACTTTAAATTGGAAGATTCATTTAAAAATTCAGAAAATAACACCTTTTTTTCCCCCACTCCATCTTGGCAACTCATCATGCAAGCCCCGAGCAATGTATTTTCCATTTGTATCAGGAAGGAAACCAGTAGTTAGCTGTTTAACCTGAGGAGACGGGATTTTCAAATGACCTTAATTTTATGCAAAGTAGCACTTTCCATTTTAGACAAGACAGAGTTTGTGAGGCGTGCGGGAGGAGGCAGAGTGCAATGCTGCATTTTAGTGGTGTTTTTTAGTTGTAAAGTGGACTGGAGCTCCAACTTCATTTGTAAGCAAAGCGTTCTGATGTCTAGATGACTGGATCTCCGCACGTACAGCTTTGTGAGGTGCTGGTTAGTAGTGGTCATTTTCCAGGAAGGACATGTGTTGACCCAATGACAAGCGGTTCATATGAAGAGTGCGTGACCTCCATCTGCTTCCACTCAACAAGCGCGAAAGAGCTTACCGCTGTTTCTTAAGTGTTAGCATTGTTGGTGGGAAGGATGGACGAGGAAACACATTTAAACCACCGTTTCAAAGCCGATGAAGGTTTCAATTTGATCACGATTCTTGTGCATGCTTTATTGTTGCTTGTAAGAAATGACTGTGCCACGTGTTTGCTTCTTTTGATGATCCACATTTCTCTGTGATTGGCTAAATCCACTTAGCACCCACTTGGCATGTCTGAGGCCGACCAATGAGAGAAGAAGACAACATGTGTTTATATTTTTGATTGAATGTAAAACACTGGATCATCTCTTAGAACTGGGAGAATATCACTGGGTCAAATCACTATGTTATATCTTCGTAACTCCCACCACCATCTTGGTAGTAAGGATGTGGTTCTCAGGCAGGTGGTATTAAGGCTACACTCACAGAAGAAAAAGAAGAAAGGTAGTTTGAAACTTTAATGGTAGTCTACGACAGGAGATTTTAGGTTTCCTGATATTAAAGATATTGATATTGGAACCAGTATCGTTACTTACTGTATGTCAAAATATCTATAGTTTTATTTCCTAAATAATATATTTTTCTTTGCCCCAGGACCCGGCAACGGATATGCAATAAAAAAAAATGTATGGAATAATATGTTTTTAATCAAATTTATTGAATTGACTATTTCGACAATTTTTTTAATGTTAGATCAGAGTTTTGTCTGTTTTATTTATTTGTTTATTTTGCTGGGACAGTGCCATAGAGTGTATATTAATGATGGAGATACAATTGGCTAGTTCTCTGTGAAGCCTGCTAGCATACAGGGGCTGACTCCGGAAACTCCCATTGACTTGCATGTAAACTTTTTGGCCCCTCTTTAACTCACTATTGGAAATAGTCTTGTTAATATGGCCCTCAAGTGCTTGTCTTACCACACGCTACACCGTCCTGCTCTTTGTCTTTTAATATTTTCAACATTAATAGAGAAGGTAACTCGCACAGACCTTAATATGAATTTGACTCCACGGATGCAACATGGCGGCGGTTCTAATGCTAGCATGAATAGGCTTCGTTTGAATGCAATGAGGAAAGCCACGCAGGCCACCTCCATCTTTGATACACACTCTATGGACAGTGCATGTTGATGAACATGAGAACCATGCATGTAAACACGCCCCTCCGGATTGTAACCATGGGCTAATTTCCATCCGTTGTCCCACACTCGTACACACAAACACACTCATCCTGGTCTATTGTACACGTTTTTAGTGGTAGGAGAAGCTGGAGCACCCGGAGGAAAACTCCACACAGAAAGGCCCCCTCTGGCCCGGGACTCGAACCCGGGACCTTCTAGCTATGAAGCACGAGCGCTAAATAAATAATGAATTCAAAGTGCAATGTCAATGCAGTGGCTCAGTGTTTTGATGTTAAATTTGCATTCAGACCAACTAAAAGAGGATTAAAGCACATAATAAGCGGATTACACTGTAATTATTGACATCCTTTTTAATTCTATGGCACAATTAGGCATCAACAATTCAAAACACAGCGTACATTGTGTAGTGTATTTACGTTCAAAGTACATGATCATCTTGGGTCAGTGGCGACACGCTGATGCCACTCGACTCTTGTGAAACACCTTCCTGCAACAGTAGATGGCACGCTCAAAATATGTGTGCTAATTTGGGTTCATTTTCTGGGGTCAGGGGGGGGATCCCTTACAGGTCGTTAAAGCAGGTGTAACTAAGCTCATGCGGGGGCCGGTCGGGTTTCCCTGACATTTCTGTGAGTTCCACGGGGCCCGCTGCAGCCACGTGGAGAGCGGATCGCATGAACAAGATGAGTATTCGCAAATAGATCTGAGCGCGGGCCAAGGAAAAGACGGAGATTCGGTTTCTTCCACACAGTGTACAAATATAAAGGCTTGATTTTGAAACAATAGATGCTAAACCTTCAGATCGGGAGACGCTGCGTTACTTTAACCCGGTTCTTCTTCAGAAATACAACAGTGGCCTCAGAGGTGTGTTTAGGATCATTGTCATGTTGGAAAACTGCGTGATGACCAAGGGCACGGCGTGATTGGAGCATCTTCTCTTTCAGTACAGAGCAATACTTCTGTGAAAGAGGGAGAACCACATTATGGACTGGGACAATGCCAGGGTCATCCGTGCCGAAAGTAACAAGTACCAGCGCTGGATCAGAGAAGCCATCGAGATCAGGAAACATGCACCAACATCTATGAACAAGGATGATGGAGCGTACACCCTTTCTCACACCTGGAGCTTCCCCTGCTGACCGGCAAATCCATGTAAGCAGCCTCGGACACTCACTTCACCATCACATGACCGAAACTAGTCAAGCAGGTAAACAAACCTTCTGTCTTACTTAAAGAATGTGATAATTTCGATGTTTTCAAGGTAATTTCCTTTTTGACGAATCGAAATGCAGAATGTAAGGAAGGATGCACGGTTTCTAGCTAGTAGTATCTGCCTTATTCTTGATTTGAAATACAATGCAACATGATGCTGTGTGTACAATATGCGCTCCTCCCCTCCCCTGTGGAAGTGTGAATACGTCTCATTCTTCATTGTCCCGAGCCGGTCTTTGTGGGAGTTCACTTGTGCGTCTGGAGTCTGGAAAATGGCAGCGAGATTGAGCTGCAGACGAGGGAATAGCTGTCAGCTCCTGGAATGTTCCAGCGAAAATAAACAAGAGGGCTCTCCACGGCCCGTTTTAACCCCTCTCCTTCAGCGGTTTATGCAGAAAACAGGCGGCGCGTGATGGAGAGGAGAGAGGGGAGGCTAAATCAGAGTAACGTCTCCGCACGGGCCGCTCTCGGAGGAAGCGGCGCGCACCGGTCCACTGAGTGCCATCGTTCAAGTCCTCGGCAAAAACATGTGGCCGCGGCGAATAACATCGTGTCCGTCATTAGGGATAAGATAAAGAACTTGTTTTGTGCATCGATTAGAGGGAGTGTGTACATTTTTGGGATGTACAAATTGATCCGTCAGTTCATTTTCATTCTACCAAGCCAAGAGACATTTGGTTTTGTGTAGAATATACAATGATCAACACGGCTATTTAGGATTCCCTGTTATGGGTGCCATTTTGAAGACTTGACTAACTAACTGATGTTATGCACTGCTAAATGACTAAATGATCAGGTACAATTGCTCAAATTAAGAATATTGAATCTTTATTTGAAGGATTTTGACTTGACAAGTAGTGATGGGGTTTAAAAACATCATGTTATGAATAGAGGCTGACAGGCACATTTCTTTTTAAAATTAACCAATAGGGCTGAAATTGGACTAAACCAAGTCTAAAACTGGGCTAAACTGAACCAGGGCTAAAACTGTCCGAAACTAGGTCTACATCAGGACTAGACCAGGGCTAATCTGGGACTAAAACAAAGCTAAACTAGTGATAAACTAGGACTAAATCAGGTCTAACCCATTGCTAAAACGGAACAAAAACTGGACTAGACCAGACCTAAATCAGGGCTTTGTTTTTGTATGTACCTACACACTCAATTCACGACCAAATACTTATTACCTTATTTGTACTTGCAGTGTAGGATTCGCCCCAGACAGTCCAAAAGGGAAAACCCAGAAGTGAAAAGAGAATACCCATTGCAAAACTTTATATTACCCCAGCAGCAGCCAAATATCATCAATTATGCGTTCGCCTCAAGTGACTTTGCACAACTTATGATTTATGGAGCACTGGGGTGAACAAACCCCCACAACTGTTGCATAAATCGCCTGTTTTGGACACTACACGGAACAGTAATGTGGTTTTCAACAATGATACATTTTAAATTAGGGCATACTTAAATAAATCCATCGGGTTTAGTTGTGGTCTAATTTGAGCTCACTAATGATTTTACAAGTTGGCTAGATCAAGTGGAGGTACAGTCAATGCAGCATACTGTACAACAGGGGTCTCCAACATTGTCTACCTCAGTGAGCTCCTTTTGCATAACAAAAATGTCAGAGAGCTACTTCTGCTTCCAAGAAACATGTGTAACTAGGCCTCTATAGGAGCCAAGATGATCATTTATAACAACAAAAGAAAATTTGTGTAGCTTCCAATTTATACTTTGCTACACTGCAAAAAGTAAATATCTAAATTAGTTTAAATGACTGAATTGATGAATATTAATTGAAATTTGAGGGTTTTTTTGACTAGCTAAGATGTAGCCGCTCATTTGAACTAAATTATTGTACTTGGTCTGGAGTGTTTCTGACTCGTTTCAATACATTATTTCTTATTTCAAGTAAACCCATTTGCCGATGGGGTAAGAACATTGTTCTTGTCCTATTGGAAGTTTTTTCATATTCCATCCATCCATCCATTTTCTTCCACTTTATCCGTTGCCGGGTCGCGGAGGCAACAGTCTGAGCAGAGATGCCCAGACTTCCCGATCCACGCACACCTCCTCCAGCTCTTCCTGGGGGATCCCAAGGCGTTCCCAGGCCAGCTTAAGACCTCGTCTTTCGAGCGTGTCCTGGGTCTTCCCCGGGGCCTCCTCCCAGTGGGACGTGCCTGGAACACCTCTCGAGGGAGGCGACCAGGAGGCATCCGAAACAGATGCCCGAGCCACTTCAGCTGGCTCCTTTCGACGTTTTTCATATTTTAGATGAATATTTCCTTCAGAACAGACAGAAATGTCATCAAATAACTTGGATGACAGAAGTAAACAAGTTTAATCTATACTCAAACCCGTGCTTGATCTTTAGTTTTTGTAGTTTATTGGCCTATTCACCTAAATGTTTGGAGATGTTTTGTTCAGAACAAAAAAATGTAGAAATGTAAAAAGTCTTTGGCGAGCTACTTGGAAATAGCTCCCGAGCTACTGGTTGGAGACGCCTGCTGTACATGTGGTTCATGAGATATTTTACACATTTCACATTAATAGAAAATTCCAACACTGGCCTTGGGTTTACAGACATGACACATTTATTTGTATGGCATTAAAATCCATGTAAACAATGCGAGAAATGTCCACAAGACTGTTTGTGCAGAGCATTCCTGCAAAGTTCCTCGCGCTGCTATGCGAGGCACGCTGCTTGGATTATTTGCAAAAAAGCGTCTTCAGTTACTGAATTCCAGCTCCCTCTGATTTTAAAACCAGCAGCCGACTAAATGTGCAGCTTCCTTTTATTTATAAATGGAGACAGAAATCAGCGGCAGTCCACACAGAACCGGAGATATTAGGAGACATATGGAGTAGTGTTTAAATATGCCCCAAAGTTTGTTTTCTTTGTGACTTGAGGGACAACTATATCATCAGGAAGAAGTTGAGAAAAGAAAAGGGGGAAAACTTTCAAGGCTGACACAAAGACTTTAATTTATTCAGTGACGGCGAGACACTGCAGATGAAAAGGGAAAAGAAATAAAATGAATGATATCAATTAGAAACCTTTGCTGTATATGAAAATGAGGACAAAATGTCCTCAATTTCATATTTTCACATAAGAATAAGGGATTTTATACACACAAATGGACAAAAATGCCTATATTTTTGCAATGAAATCTAAATAAAGGACAGGTTTAAATGCATGGGTTTATTTTGTTGATATTAGACACAAATATTTGTTCAGAATATGTAAATGTTGCTACTAGTGAAAAAAATGTACAATTGCAAGATTTTTAAATGTTTTTGTGGTTCAATACTGAATAAATCAGGCTAGGAATTAAATATTGAAAACCCCTCGGTGCAAACCTTCAAAATATTTGTTAAGTCCATGATTGGAAAGTTAGGTGTTAACACATTGAGTGTTACTTAGCCGTAGAGTGCCATCAATCTAGACCATTTTTTGGTGATATTTGTAGCACCAGAGCATATTCTATGTTATAGCTTTGGACACATACTATGACATGCCTCGGTTCCTGAGAAATCCCAAGCTAAACAGAGGCTGGTTTTCATCAAAATCGCTGTTTTTTCCCCCCTAGAAACGGAGATATTGCATGTTTTATGAAACAAATGCGCCGTTTGAGCCTGTCACGCTTCTGATACTTATATTTCCGGGTCAAAGGACTTGTGTAAGGTCACCTGAAGTGTACGATTGGACACAATGCAGCAATTACAATCAAATGCCTGCATTGTGATAAAATACCGTCATAAAACCGTCATTTAGTTCAGTTCTGTTCATCACAGAGCTCCCAAAATCACTCATAAGTGAATGCGAATACATAATTTTTGGCACTCAATGTGTTAACAGGTGCTACTAAAGGGATGTTATGCCTGTGCATTTTGAGAAAAGGGTCATACAATTTCCTATGAAGTTCTTTAGAGAAATTTTAAATCAGTCCAATAATTACACACCTTATTGTAAATATTTGGACATTTATTGGTTTCCAGTTGAGAGTATACATGATAAAAGAGCAAACTGGTCCAAAACTTGAAAAAAGCAGTGTCCCCCCTTAATAATAAAACTTACTTATGCTTGCTTACTTTTCCTCTGTACAGTGGAGCCTCATTGGCTGTTTGAAAGTGGGCCTTGGCCTGAGTTGGCATTAGTGTCAGTAGAAAGTGAAGGTGCTCCTGTTTCGTTGGCCACATGCAGCAGTCGTTGCCGTTTCGGGGGAATGTGCACACGAGTTTGTTACTGGATACCTGGGGTGTGATGGAAAAGCGCTCAGCTCTCCTTTCGGGACATGTGGTTTCCTGGTTCAAACACGATCACTATTTGACACTATGTTACCGCGGCCTGCCTCCCATTGTGGGCCTGTTTGTTTATTGTGTGTAAGGACATTATTGATCCACGACAGGGTCAGAATCAATAATGTAGAAGAGTGCTGTCTGTACTCCCTAATGACTTGTATCTTACAAGGTTATGGGGGGAAAATACCTAATGCATGCAATCTCTTCCATTCCCAAAACATGCACTTGTTCAATAACGCTTGTGTACAAGGCAAGGATGGACAGCCTTAACAGAATATAGCCTGAAGGGTAGTCAAAGTTCATGTTTAACTCCACATAACTGATGCGCAGGTCAGCTTTTTTCTGACGCTGCCCAAGCCCACCCAATGACAATCAAACCTGATCCTCAAAAATGCTTTCTCAATTTGTGTCAAACTAAACAGGAGTCTGGAGCTAAAGTGGATCATGCTCCAAACTCCTGATCAGTACCACGCTCTCGTCCTGTTAGATCTGTGTCTGCTTCATCATTTTCATTAAACAGTCCCGGAAGGATATGAGCTGGTTTAGCGCTATAGTGCATGCATGTGGCGCAGTGATTAGCTAAAGCATCCCGACAGACTAGTGCTACTATAGTTGTTATGGTGGTAGCAACAGTACAAGTCATAATAGTCTAGCATTATGCACAGAGAAATGGCCCCAGGTTCTACGTGGCACTGTGCCGTAGTGCGATCATTGCAAAATATGATATACTGATGAGTTAAAATGACTGGAGCAAGGCATATTTCACTTTAATTTGTGTTATTCTTTCTTGTCAAGTGAAAATACTCCACCATAGAGAGTCACCCATGGTGAACTTAACCCAGGGTGAGACAATAGACAGGTAACGAGCCATATTAAGTATGAATAGGCTAAGATGTTTTCCAACCTTTAGTTCCAAGAGGGGAGGGACTTAGAGGTTAACTCCTCCTTATGGTTTACTCTTAAGAGGCCCACGAACGTGTTCAAGTCGTTATTAAGCTGATGACGATCTTTGGACTGAGATCGAAACGTCCTACACTTCAACTACAGAGTACAGATGAAGACTGAAGCATCTTTGCCTACTCTACCAATGTAAAGTAATGTTATTAATTGGTAATCAGGCTTGAAAAGCGCAATACAAGTGTAAGCTATTATTATTATTATTATTAAGAGCAAAAAACATCCCCACGTGCATTCTAATTCAAGATTCTTAATTCTTAGAGCAACTTTCTTAATTTCAAGAAAACGTGACACATTTAGATTAGATTTTGCAGTGGATCAGCTGTATTAATGTAAAGCTGGATGCATCCTCAAAGATACTTCCCCAATGATGGTACCCACCCTCATTAATCTTTCTCATTAACTATATGTCCATTTAATTCAGCGATACCTCAGCTCTGAAGACGTGCGATTACTTTGTTGATGAGCGCATCGGAGCAGGAGCCTGCAGCCGCCCAAGGTCAAGTTGCCTCCCCCGGTCGCCTCTTTTTAACGTGGCGTGAAGCCTCTGATACGCGCTGTTTAATGGAGTGACACAAGGCATCGCAGTGGGCCGCTCAGAACAGGTTTGATCATCTCCACCCAGGCAGAAAGTCCACCAGGGGCACCAGCAGACTTCAATGCGCGTCCCGACAGACTGTATTAGGCTAATGGGGGCCTAACGGGACTTGGCGTGGGGTGACCCGGGTCCAAGCCTGCGCCCCCCCCTCTTCGCGGCACCGAGCGTCCGCAGCTTGAGCCATCATCAAGGGGCAGGGACGTCGGGCCGCGATTGGCTTAAGTTGGTGGGTAATCGCGAAGGGGCGCTGCTCGTGTCAGATAGGCTTAATGACCGGACCTGTCCCATCAAATTCACGGGACGGCGCAGGAATTTGAGGAATGGGATTGGAGCATGGGTGGACGGGTGTCCAGCAGTGTAGTAAGTGTGCTGCCTAACATGTGTAGTCAATGTGTGAATTTATGAAGGCTACTGTTGGTTGCTAGTGGTGGGAAATGTCCTGTAGTTTACTGGATAAACATCAATTAATCATTGTTTAAATGCTACAACTTGTAGGGCCGATTTCACAAAAGCGTTTAAGGTTTACACGCGGGTAACTTTCATAATCACACGTTTAGGATGCGTTTAAATTTAAAACCCGTTTCACGAGGCACTAATGTCCGCGTGTGTGTAAAGTATTTAGACGCAAATTACAATGGAAAACTTTAAACGCTCGTTGGGGTATGTTTAACGCTGGTTTAACTCGCGAAAACTATGATTTCCACAGGAATGAGTGAGTGTGTGAGGCATTTGGAAGCGTAGAGATAACCACTACATCATTATTTAATATTAGAAGCAGCACTGGCTCATTTTGAGGAAGATTTAT
>OMNZ01108263.1:0-24129 GCA_900303255.1 Lesueurigobius sanzi
ATTATTGATTTAACGTGGCTGTTTAAGTTCAGGTCTGAGTCCATGATTACCCCTAGATTTCTAACCTGATTTTTAGGTTTTAGAGAGAGAGACTCAAGATGACTGATGACAATTTCTCTTTGCTTCAGTGGGCCAAAGACAATAATTTCAGTTTTGTCTGAGTTTAGCTGGAGAAAGTTATTTTGCATCCACACACTGATCTGTTCCAGGCAGTGACAGAGTGAGTCTACAGGCTCATGTTCACCTGCCGTCAGTGACACGTAGACCTGAGTGTCGTCTGCATAATTGTGGTAGGACACATTATTGCTGCGTATTAGCTGACCCAAAGGAAGCATGTATAGATTGAATAAGAGGGGTCCTAGGATTGACCCCTGGGGAACCCCACAGGTCACGGCCATTTTGTCTGAGACACAGTTACCAATTTCAACAAAGTATGTCCTGTCCTCAAGGTACGACTTGAACCAGTTTAGAGCAGTACCCGAGATTCCCACCCACTTTTCTAACCTCTGTAACAAAATCACATGGTCCACTGTGTCAAAGGCAGCGCTCAGGTCCAGCAGAACTAAGACTGAGACTTTGCCTGCGTCTGTGTTGAGACGTTAAAATTTACTTTGTAAGTAAGTAACTAAACAAGGACTAAACTAGATCTAAACCAGGTCTAAATCAGGTATAAACCAGGTCTAAACAAGGGCTAAACTAGGTCTAAACCAAGACTAAACTAGGTCTAAACCAGGACTAAATCAGGTCTAAACCAGGTCTAAATCAGGTCTGAACCTGGACCAAACGGGGTCTAAACTGGGACTAAACCAGTTCATCGCAGAGAGGTCACTTTGAAAATAAAATACTTTTTGCTTTTAACCCAATTTTAAAATGTAGTGGAGGAGAAAGTACAGATACAGGGTCTGAAATGTAGTGAAGTAAAAAGTATTCATCACAAAATGTACTTAAGTAAAGTAAAAGTACCTAAAATTTGTACTACTTTGTTACTTTCCAGCACTGAAGAGGACATTTGACATAATTTTGTGCAATGTGCATCTAATTACAAAGCATATTACTATGATTGTATTGCTCCATGAAAGTTAGAGCTTATAGAGTTATCCCTGTGAAGAATTGGGAAGAGTTAGGAATGAGTAAACCACCACTATCTGCTCGCTAAACTAATGCAATAAAGGTCTAAACTGCACTAATGTTGGCATCTAAGCTTAGCATAGAAATATCCAATGTTAGCCCTCCTTTTAAGCGATCTCAGCCCCATATTTCCCAGTCACCTGATAGCCTTAAGCCTCTAAAATCTTGGCCTTAGTGACCGAATGATGTGCGCAACACAATGCCACAATGAACCCGCAGTGGTCCGCATGTTTGTTACCCATGTCCGCGTCTTTGTGCGGACGTCCCGGGAGATCACACAAGTGTCCGTCAAACAAAGCAGCCAAGTTAGGGAAGAGTTGACTTTCGAACGGATGCCTCTCCCTCGACACGCGTGAACTGATGTGAATTTAGGTGACGGGAGGATGTAACCCTAAGAAAGGAGCTGGTAGGGAACTCGGGACGGGGAGCACTGAAAAATGGGATTGACCCTTGACCTTCAGAGTTGGTAATGTGATCCCGCTATCTCTATTGTGGAGGGAGGGAAACGCCGCGGAGGGGGTCGCTGGGAGAACGGGAAGGTAGCCTGGCCGGACTGCTGATTAGAACTTCCTGCAGTCACCCAGGTTTGCAACTTGTGTGAATAAATGTGTGGAATTGTATTGTCAAGCCAAAACTATTAAATGTTTCAAATGTTTCTGCCAATCCCTTTCCTCTATTCGATTGTTATGATGTGGTACTTGATAGAAAAGGTTGGAATACTACTTGGCTTCAATAGTAAGTTCATTCTTTGAAGGTTCTTCTTTAAGTTCTTCATTTGTGCAGTAAAAATATTCTCAAATGTTTTGTTTCATAGATGTTATTGGAGTTCAGTAATAAAAAGAAGTGACAAATTGACTTACTTGTAGCCTTTGATAACATTTAGTCAACTATCACAAAATGAAAGAAGTGCCATTACAACTCTCATTTGTATTTTCTCTTGATCTTACAGCTCACTGAAAATAGTACAATAATAGGAATCTTATCTACACTAGACAATGTGTCATCAAAGGCTAAGTCAATGCCAAAAATATACAGGACTTGTCAACCTGGACCTGATGCGTCACAACTGCCCAATCCAGATTTTAAAAGCATTTTTTCTCTGTCCAGTAACGAAGGCTGTGTTAATTTTAGTCATCATAAATAGGTTGCATTCATGTGACGTCACATCAAGATTAACTTCTAAGGAGCCTGTAGTAAAATGGAGGTGGAGGGCAGCTGAAAATTCAAAAACTCAAAAACATGTGTGCGATGTTGGCTAGAATGAATAATCAGGGTTCCCACTCTACCTGGAATACCTTGAAAACCTGGAAAATGACTTGCCTGTTTTCTAGTCATGGAAAACACATGGGAAGTGAGAAAAACATATTATTATTTTGTTCTTGAAAATATTTCTCCTCCCTTTGCTTTTCTGTAAAAAATGTATGTGGTACTTTGCTATGGGGTAAGGTTACTGTCAATAAAGACACATATGCGTATTATCTGTGTTTATCTGAGAGAGAGACAGAGAGAAACGTTACAACATCCTCAATAATAATGACAGTGTATCAATAATAATTAAACTTATTTCAGCTTCATTGCAGCTCTTGTCAAATCTGCACATGTTCAATCCATGTCTCTGTGCTCCATTGTCAATGTCTGACTGAGCAGTGACGTCATATTGACAGTTTGCTGACTGCTGAAATCCGTATTCTCAAAGAAGAAAGTGCAAGCACAATTAAGTAAGAAATCACTCACATAGTTTTATAGTTTTGTATTTGTAATTACGAAATGCCATGTCTGCGCAAATACAGATAATATGCACGCGTTTTATTTTAACATGCACGTCTTTATTGACAGTAACCTTACCCCATACTTTGCTCACCACACCAGACCAAAGACTAGCTCATTCTGGTCCAGAGCACAAGAAAAATGATCTTCTATTTCAAAATTTTCCCAGGGAGGGACTTCCGAAACCCCCCCCCCCCCATTTTACCATGTTCTCAAGTAAACATACAGTATGCTCTACAGACATGAATTGCATTATTAAATGGCACACACAGGGGGCGCTGGTGAGTTCGGTGGGTGGAGAGGACCACAAAATACAATGTTATGGTATTTTTGGACTTTTAAATGTCATGGGAAATCCTGGAAATTACATGGGAAATTATTTCAAGTAAAGAGTGGGAACCCTGATAATATGGCAGGTTTGTGATAATACTGATCAAATATAACATTTCACTTCCATAGAGTTGTATTGGCACCTCCAACTGAAATAGAAGTCTGTGTGAACGTAACCTATTGTCCTGTTGGGCCGTTTTCTCTTGCTTCGTCATTTTTGGAAACACCTGGGTGGACATGTCTGAGTGGAGCAGTTGACTCTGTGTTCCTGCAGATTTATGGTTAAATTGAGCTCACTCGTTAAAGTTAGCTGTAATTGAGTCCATAAAAACACATGGCCGCCTTCCAAACTCGGGGTTGCGTAACGGCGTATGCTGCCATACCTGAGATATTAAACCGCTGACTTCTTCTTTGTCATCGCAATGAAAGAGGAGCTGTGAGCGCTTTTGACCTGAGCTGCAGTTTTCATCCACTGCTTTAGGAGAAAGAGGAGAGAGATTGTGGATTGTGTGTGTCTGGCAGTCTGGTATTTCCTGAAGGAGTTTCCTCCTACCGTCAGAGCGGAACCACCCTGGGCCCCTCAGCAGTCCAACCCACGGTCTGACCCGGTACTGCTCCCTAAGAGGCACACAGACATGGCTGCAGGCTGCAAGACACAGTCAAAAGGCAGTATAAAGACGCATTGATAAAACAGTGACAGGCGTTGCTGCCTAGGTGGTTATTAAGCCTGGAACACATTGCAAAAAGGTGGTGCCTTCACTTTCGCTTCAGGCCTTCGGCACCGATCCAGTATTGACTGTTGTACTGTGTATTAAATATGCTTTGTCTCTGTTTGGACCGCGATGCCGGCGCAGTGACGGATAGGTATATCTTCTGCAGCGCATTGCCATAACTCTTTGAGCCATGTCTGCAATGTAGATACAGCGCAAAGAATTGTGGGACAGAATTCCTGCGCAATCAGCCAACCTTTAGTTAGTGCGGAGAGAAATCTGCCAGACAGGGAGGAGAGACGCAAGGGTCATATATAGCGGGGGGAGTGTTGTTGACAGGGTGCGCGAGAAAGGGGTGAGTTATGTCAGCTTGTGTCTTTGCCCCCTAATCCCAGCTGGGCTTCATTACCCATAATTCTGCGCCGAACAGGGACCACGGCGGCCGGGCTGTCGGAGGCTGAGGGGTGCTTCAGGAGACAAGGGGAGGATTCAGACCGAGGCCCTCGCAGTGAACTCGGCAGTGCTCCCCTCAACCGCTGCAGCATCAGATTTATAAATGGAGTCATTTGGTGTTTTGACAGTTGAAGATGTTTTATAATGGTTTGGGGAATGGAAATGCAGACAACTTAAACATCCATCAGTTTTAGTCAGCATCACAGGGCTCGGCCCACTGTGTATGGACCACACATCCCATCAGACCTCACTCGCTCTGACTCATTAGTGTTGCAATATAGATTAGGCTGCAACGCCCATTATTATTATTCCCAATATGACAGACCTCATATGTTTTGGGTTGTATAATGTATGGTAAATTATCATATACAGCTGAGCCATACTATTTTATTTTTTCTTTGCTTTGTTTTTAAGACATGAACAGCATGCATTTTGTTTCTTATTAATATATTTTATTGTTTTTGTGGTTGTTGTGTTGTGGTCTAAAAATAATGTCAACAAGCCGACTCCAGCTGCGAACCGTTTCTGCCTACGGGTATGAATAGAAAAGTGATGTTAGCTGAAATTGATATGATAAGTAGTTGTATCAATGTTGTTTTAAATTGTTTTATTTCCTGATTAGCATTTTGTAAATAAGAACTAGTTGAGCTGATGATCTTCTTCCACTTTTGCTTGTATTCTTTTCCAAAATAATTGAATTGAATAATCTTTATTGTCATTGCAACAAGTACAACGAAAATTGTAAATTAATCCAGCTACAGTATGAATCGCAATGGTGGACTTAGGTTTAAGTTAGATCCAGTCTATAATAACCTACAGGGACAGAAACCAGTTTACAACAACAACCTTAGGCCGAAACCATCTCAATGTCATGCTAATGAGCCTGGACTACTGGGCAGAGCAGGGCCATAGGGAAGTGTCAACAACCTTAGAACATAGCCCAGGGTGAGACAATACAGAGGTAACGAGCCATATTAAGTATGAATAGGCTAAGATGTTTTTCAACCTTTAGTACCAAGAGAAGAGGTTAGCTCCTCCTTCTGGTTTGCTCTTAAGAGACCCACGAAGTCTTTATTCGCTGAGGAAGATCGTTGGAGTAAGATCGAAACGTCCAACACTTCAACTACAGAGTACAGATGTAGACTGAAGAATCTTGGCCTACGATAATTGTAAATCATTTTTCTTTTGCGTTGTTCACATTCCCAGGTAGAGAATTCCATCCTGATTTGTAATTTTTTTGAGAAATTTGCTAAGTTAATGGCGCTATACTTGTTGTTTTACTGGTGGAAACTAGTGGAAATTAGTTTGGTTCTCCTTCAGTATAGGGAAAACTCAGACATTTGTGGGAAAAAAATCCTGTGCATCTAATCATAAAGCATTTGTATGAATTTCATTAGCTTGCGGGTTAAAATGTTGTGAACTCATCCCATTCCCAGCGAAGAACTGTGTAAGAAATGTGTGAGAAAACTTAAGAATGATTTGGACTACAACTAACAATTTAATTTACGCCGTCTTTCATTGTTTGTCAACTAAAAAAAATCAGGTACAGTGCCTTTAAGAAAGTCAAGACATTAAGGGGCACTTTACACGATAACGCTCGGGGGTGAAAAATACAAAATATTTTATCGGATGTCCATGTTGTTAAGATGGTAACAGTGTTTTGGGGCTTGAAAACACAAAAAAAGTGAAACCACCCTCCAGAGTGGAAATCTTAAAAACGCTCCATCTTGCATCATCGTGTAAATATGGAAAAGCCTCTGGTCACGTAGAAATGACATGACAAGCATGTTGCCACCTAGCCATCTGGTGTGTATTCTGCATCGATAAATGTGAAATTTCACACACCTTTGTGTTTCTATTTGTATGCAGATTTCACCCAAAAACAAATGAGTTAAAAGTGAGAAAGAAGCGCAATTTTTGTGCTTTTGGTTCAGACGGTTTTCGTGTAAAGTTAGCCTAAAACCTTAATTGTGACAAAGTTTTAAAATGCTTAAATCAGGGGTGTCCAACGTGGGGCCCACGGGCCAAATTTGGCCCTCCAAGGGGTTTCATTTGGCCCTCAAGATGGTGCTTTACATTTGTTAGAAGTGTCTACTTTCATTAATTCATGCAGTGAACAGATTGTATATAGTTATTAAGGACACCAAAACAGCATTCCTACTCAATAGCAGAGTAATTCATGTTTCTTTAATAATAGATCTGTTTGTATTTGGTCTTTCTACATGTAAAATAGTGTTGTATTTGGCCCTTTATCCGCTAATACTTTTCCATTTTGGCCCTTCATGGAAAAACCTTTGGGCACCCCTGGCTTAAATGATTGCTTAGTATAGCCTAAAAGATAATGTTTTAAGCATCAGCAAATAGATCTACAATTACAGTATATGGCTGTTTAGATGCAAATAGATAAATTGTAATATTTGTTCATTACTTGTGACTGATGACCAACTTTCTCTTAACACTAGTCTTTATATTATGAGCAACAAACTGAGTCAGAGCCAAAAAGACTCCAGTGACAGGAAAGGCAGGAAGGAAGGAAAGGAGGAAAGTGAGTGAGGGATGGAAGAGTGCTTGGGCTGAGATTTTGCACTCCCTGTCTCCGAATGTGTATGTGTGTGTGTATGTATGAGGGCATAAATCAGCCCCGTCAGTCCTTATGCAAGTTTGTGTGTGCGTGTGTGTGTGTGTGTGTGTGTGCACATATGTGTGCGTGTGTCTTGCAGGGCCGGTGTTTCCTGCAGTGTAATCCGAGTCTCTGTCGGAATGTGTGAACCGCATCCGAGTCCACTCAGCTCAAGCCCCCGACTCACTCAATATCCCACTGTAAACAAGCCCGCTCTGCCAGGGATTCTGCTACGGGACAGGTACAAAGAGCCTGCCACTATACGCATCCACACACACACACAAATACAGCCCAAAAGATAATACAGGAAGTGCTTCAAAGTAAATGGCATGTACAGTGGATTCAGGAAGAGCCCTTTATTTATTCTAAATATTTAATGTTATATACAGTGCTTAACAAATTTATTAGACCACCACTCAGTATAAGGTGTTTAACAGTATTTCTGTTTACCAAAATATCTTTTTATGTTTCTATACTGGTTAAGACAAAGGGAATCTGGAGCTGGATCTGATAGCCTGGCCATGTCAAAGTCCAGACTTGAACCCCATTGAACAGATCTGGGATTTAGTGAAATCAAAAATTGATCAGACCAAAGTCTAATCCAAAGTAAACAGCTGTTCTCTGGGAACAGCTACGAACTATTTGGAACTCAATAACAAAAGAGACTTTGCAAAACTACATAAAAACAATGGCAGCAAGAATGCAAGATGTTATCAGGGCCAAAGGTGGCCAGACAAAATATTTACATTTTAGGATATTATTTGTCAACAAGGACTATTTTGTTATTCCAGTTGGTTATTTTCTGGGATAATTATTTGATGAATTGTTATTTGATGAATTGAGATTTTGTTCATGGCCAGCGTTATGATTACTCTTCTTCTTCTTCTACTTTATACAACAGCAGGAAGTGATGAGACAATTTATTTTTGTTATAAGTTTAAATTAATATTTCTATTTGAGTAGTGGTAGTAGTGGTCTGTATTCTATGAAGATAGCGTTCATGCAATGGTGGAAAGTAACAAGTAAAAGTACAAGTACAAATTATAGGTACTTTTACTTTACTTATTTTATGATGAATACTTTTACTTCACTACATTTTAGCCTGTGTCTGTACTTTCTACTCAACTACATTTTCAAATTGGGTTAAAGTAAAAGTCCCAATTTAGACTTGGTTTAGTGGTTTGCTCCTATAGACCTTGGATTTAGGCCTAGTTTAGTCCTGTTTAGACCTGGTTTAGTCTTGGTTTAGACCTGGTTTAGTTGTGGTTTAGTCCTGGTTTAGCCCTGGTTCAGCCCTGGTTTTGTCTTGGTTTAGACCTGGTCTAGACCCGTTTTAGACCTGTTTTACTCGTTTAGACTTTAGTCCTGGTTTAGTCCGGGTTTAGACCTGATTTTGACCCCAGTTAATAGTTTACTTGTTTAGATCTGGTTTGACTCAAATGATAAAAAAAAAATCCTACACATTAAACACTTAAATACTTTTTCTTCTTCTACAATGGATACTTTTATACTTTTACTTAAGTAAAAAAAAATCCCATCATTTTACTTTCACTTAAGTACATTTTGGCCCTGTATCTGCACTTTTACTTAAGAATATTGAGTACTTCTTCCACCACTGCTTTCATGTTTTTTTAATTCAAATCTTTGTTGACATCTCTACATATTAACCTATTGCAGCAATCAATCAATCAAGATTTTTTTTACCAATTGAAAAGAAGGTGTTATTTTTAGCATCAGACTGCTACATCACAAAGCTGAAACTATTAAAAGACTTTCTGAAGCCTCTGTACAGTCGGCAGAAGTGTGCGACGCTGACAGGTGGTCAACATGCAGTCCCGCGCCGCTCCCTTCGCTCTGTTTAAAGTTTGGACTGCAGGGGTTAATTGTACGCTGACCTGCCTAATGTCTCTCCCTCGGCTGGTTATCTTGATTGGGTAATTAATTCTAGCCCTGCTCTTGCCCTGGTCTTCACACACTCATATGTCACTTCTTCTCCACAAGGCTGTTGAACTCGGGAGCCCCCACATTCCCGTAACCCTAAAGCCGCCCCGTCACATTACTTCTCCCCACCATTTATCATCCAGGCATTAGGGCTCGCTTGTTGCTTGTAAATCCATTATCAAAATAACTTCTGGGTTTTAACGCGCGGCTAAACTTGGAGGCTGAAAATGGCTCTATGTATTTTTGTTATATTGCATTGCTTGGTTTGCATAGCACCCTGATCACCGCTAGTAGCACCTGTAACAAGTGAATTCTCGTAATGCTAGTCACCTTATTCAGGAACTTGTAATGGGGGCGGCCATTTTTTGCCAACACTCTCTAAAACCAAACATGCATGGGACTTATAAATGAGCAGAAGTTCACTTTTAGTTACAACTTTACTCATTTTTGGTCTTGGTTTGGTCCTGATTTAATGTTTTTGGAGTATTCTTTTGACACAATATGCTGAAATAGATATTACATGTGTCTGAATTGAATGGAACGGTTTATCCAAGTATATTGCATGCCCGTATGGCATATCGCAAGTTTTTTTCAATATCGTGCAGCCCTGATTGAAAGTGTTCTCTTAGAAGAATAGCTAGACAACAATATATATAAAAAGAGATTAAATTGACTCTACATGATTTTTCCTGGTTGTGATATTGGTTTTGTCCTATGCATTTAGTTATGGAGATTCTTGTCACACAAGAGCTAGCAGGCGGGTTGTTGTTAGCATTATTGTGACCCTGAAACTCTGAAAAAGAACCCTGAAAGTTGTGAAACATGTTTACGAACTTCTTTTTAGAATTTAGATGCTAGAAATGATTGAATTTAAACTACAAACAATGAAACAAAGTGATTAAGATGTTAGGGGTTTGACTTCCAGTGTTGAGGCTCTGCTATTCAAAGCAATGTTCCTCCTTGCAATGAAAGCGTGTAAGGGGCTTAATATAAAGTGTTCAAATACTGTAATAACTCTCTTACGGATTTCTATTTTGCTGTTTTGGAGCATGCTCAGTGCACTCGTCCCATTCTGAGCAGCAGACCGCTGGCTGTTTTCCTGCAGAGCTTATCGGCTCTATCAGCTGCTACAGACAGGAGAAAGAGTGGTGCAAGAGCGCGTTGGAGGAGTGACTTTTGACTCTCCCTGTTTGGGCACGATGAGAACGGCAGATTATTGGGCTGATAACGGCAGGAATGTTGCTCTCAGAGGAAACAGCGGTGCGGAGGAGATGTGGCCTATAGGAGGCTGGCCCTTGTCCTCGGTGTCATCTATACTGTGTCTCACCAGCATGGCACTTAAAAACTGTGAAAACATGATGCCTGTTCATTTTACCTGACAAGGCTGCACAGTATATCGTAAAAAAGATTGTTTCGCAATATTAAATGATGCAATATCCGTATATCGAAGCTACAATGAATCATTTAGTGTCACATGTTTTGCAAATTTTGTTCCATTTGAGCTTTCTTTTGGTCCTGATTTTGTGTTTTTTCAAGTCTTGTTTTGACACAATTTGCTGAAAAACACACAGAAAATGCATATAAAATGGCAGCTGAATTAACGCTTGGACATATTCCATTGTGAAACTAACAAAGTATTATCTTTTATGAGAGTCATGGCTGCATAAGTCTGAAACGCTGCTTCACCTTGTTTAGGTCTCACTATTGGCACAAACTGAATATTACAAGACAGCTTAAATTAATTCAAAGGAACTTTCCTGACCTGAACTTCTGTCTTATCATTGTGGCTCTACATTCGTCTATTATGCTACGACAGCTTTGCACATACAAGGGAAATCTAGAGTCATTTGATAGCTCTTTTCACTTTTTTCTCAACAGATAAATATTGTGTGTGGAGACCGAGCAGTGACTGAGGACAAAGATGTGCAGAAATGAGTCAGGATGAAAAGACACTAGGGGCAGGAGACTAATAAATAGTGTGCGAGGCAGGAGCCCATTTGGATCCACCTCAGCTAACCCCGATACCACAGAGAGCGGAGCCAGAGGCAGATTAGAGTCTATATATCACCCCTGCTTCTACTGCACTCGCCCAGCGCTTAGTATAGTTTTTTTTTTTTCTTCTTTTTTGCTAATGTGTGGCTGTCATGTTGGTTGTGTTGTAAGTTTTGAGATTTTTGTTTGTTTTGTTTAAAGAAGAACCCATCTTGTATATACAAAGAAAGGTGGCTTCTAAAGTGTACCTCAAGGCTGTGTTTTAGCCCCCCTTGTGTTGTGTGTACTAAACCCATAATGTGCTGTTAACATATATTATTTATGGATACCCTGCCTTTTCAATTAGCCAAATTGTGTTAATACATCTACCCACAGTTTTATTATGGCAACTTTAATTAAAATGATAGATTTTCTGAATCAGATCTGAATATTCTTTGGTGCAATTGTGCAACAAGAAACATAAACTAGTAATACTGAGAAATAATATGCTATAAAAAACACTGTTAAATATTTAAATGCTCTCATGTAGTTCTCAACTGGTGGGACCCAGAAGAGGGTCGCGGAACCATTTTTAATGGGTTGCAAGGCTTTCCCAGAGAACAATTTTCAATATTTTATCTATTGGAAAATGTTTTTGATCAAGATTTCCACTTTATAGCTTTAGTCAATACTTAATTCAACAATAATCTGACAGACTTGCAGTATTTTACATTATTTTCAACAGATTTAAGCTGAACAATATTGTATAGATTGTAATAAATAGTTATATTTAGGGGTGCAGATTGTCGTAATGGGTGATGGTGGGTCCCGACGCCACACCAGTTGATAACCTCTGCTCTAGTGCTTTGCTAAATATAACTTGCTGTGCTAATTTACAGTATGTTCACTTCATAAATCAGTGTTTTTTCTTTTTCTTTTTTTAAAACATGCCCAAATCAAAGCCAGTAAATACAGGAATTAGGAGTAATTATACACAGCATTCTCCCATATACCACCCTTGAGTCTGTATGAATATATTTGTGCCAAGGCCCGGACAGGCCTCTTTGTCAATGTGGATTACATCACAATTAAGACGAGACTGGGTGAGACATTCAGCTCATTCTGGCTCCATTTTTACTTAATTGTAAAGAATGTTAAAATATTGTTTACAAAAGCCAGATTATTTGAGGCTTTGATGTCGGCAGAAATATGAGACACATCATGGTTCATAGAAAATCTCACATTCTCTCACACTCAGAGCCCAGAGCTTTCACTCCAAATGCTAGTAGACGCTCACTAACAGACTAAACACACATGGCTTGTGATCAGCTTTGGTTTAACCCCCGTCACCTGAACCTCTCCACAATATGCCCCCTCCTGAAACTTCTCACTTGGGGTTTAGCCTTTTATGCAGAGTGCAAATTGTGAACTGTTTCCTTGATTGAACGTGGAGAGACAAAAGAAAAGGGCTGAGTGGGATGCAGCACAAACTGGAAAACGGATTTGGCTTGAATGCAGGGTCGTGGCTGGTGATTGGCTGTGGCGGAGGTGCAGCTGCGAATCTGGTAGACGGAGATCGGGTGAGGCTGGTGATGACCCGATGATTGGATGATGATGATGGGTGATGCTGAAGATAGGCCTCCTAGCTTGAATTTACATCTGAGCTTTATTAAAACGGACAGTGTTGCGTTTGATTTGCGTTTTTACGCTTGGATGCGGCTGTTGAAAGTCCACAGGAATGCACGCTTCTTACATTGTATTCAAAATTCTGGGTCATGGCTGTTGATCTACCATTAAACTGATTTCACATAATTACTAAAACCATGTTGAGATGGTAGTATTTTTTTTCATCTGTTTTGAGACCTACATCGTCACGCTAAAATATATTTTCCCAACCCTACTCGATCAAGGACTGTTTCTTACCTCCAGTGGTGGAAAGTAACAAAGCAAAAAGTACAAATTATAGGCACTTTTACTTAAATACGTACTTAATTATGTACATTTTATGATTAATACTTACTTTCTACTCCACTATATTTTAAAAATGTGGTTAAAAGTAAAACTATTTTATTTTCAAAGTAATCTGGTGATGAACTGGTTTAGTCGCGGTTTAGTCCTGGTTTAGCATTGGCTATGACCAGATTTAGTACTGGCTTGGACCTGGTTTAGTCCTCTTTAGACCCGATTTAGTCCTGGTTTAGACCTGATTTAGTCCTGGTTTAGACCTGGTTTAGTCCTGGTTTAGACCTGGTTTAGTATTGGCTATGACCGGATTTAGTACTGGCTTGGACCCGGTTTAGTCCTGTTTAGACCCGATTTAGTCCTGGTTTAGACCTGATTTAGTCCTGGTTTAGACCTGGTTTAATCCTGGTTTAGTATTGGTTTAGACCGGATTTAGTCCTGGTTTGGACCTGGTTTAGTCCTGGTTTAGACCTGGTTTAATCCTGGTTTAGTATTGGTTTATGACCGGATTTAGTCCTGGTTTGGACCTGGTTTAGTCCTGGTTTAGACCTAGTTTAATCCTGGTTTTGTATTGGTTATGACCGGATTTAGTCCTAGTTTGGACCTGGTTTAGTCCTGGCTTGGACCTGGTTTAGTCCTGTTTAGACCCGATTTAGTCCTGGTTTAAACCTGGTTTTATTCAAAGGATTTTTTTTTTTAATCCTGCATGTTAAACTCTTTAAAATTACTTTTACTTTCAGTTAAGTACATTGTTGGTCCTGTATCCGTACTTTTACTTAAGTAAGAATATTGAGTACTTCTTCCACCACGGCTCATCTCTTCAATACAAAAAAAACATATTTATGAAGTCTCTTTTCCACTGACACTTCATCATTCCCCTGGCTAATATTGAAACATTATTCCCTGTTGCAATAATGTCCAGTATCATAGACATTTCATTCTGTTCTTTGGCTCATAAAACAAAACAATACGCTCTCAAACAAAAAAAAAAACGCTGGATCAGTTAAGCCCCATAAATTGACGCTGCCTTGACACTAAGTGGCTCGCATGTACACAGCTCTCTGCTCTCTCGGCCGTCTCAGCGCTGCCGGAGCCTCTGGGCACTTGACTCTATCGCGTCCCGCTCCTCCACAGTGTTTGGAGTGTGTGTGGAGTGTGTCCTCAAATGGGTAAATATTTATCACCGCGCTCCCCCAGGAATTTTAATGAGCGCCGATGGAGGGTAATCAACGCAGACGGCCGGAGAGCGACAGCAGATGATGGTCGGGGTTTGGGAGAAAGTCGTCGCGCTTTTTCTTTTTTTGTGTCGCCGTTAAAACTTTTTGTTTCGAAGAAATGGTTAAAAAAAACAACAACAAAAAACATGAGAACTACTAGATTGTAGTCCTGTACTCCAGTGTTTCCCAACCAGGGGTACAGGGACCCTTGGAGGTGCGCAACAGCTTAGAAGGGGGTATCTTGTAATTTCAGATACAAAATAAGATAAAACTGAAGTGTATTTTTGATTGTTATGTTCAAAGAAAACCTATTTAAAACATTTAACCGTAAAGAGTGAGAAGAATATTTTGTAGCCTTTTTACTGATAAATAGGAGTTTTAGCCATTCACTTTGTAACAAATCATCAAAACCATTGAGGCAAGGGGTACTTGGAGTATAAATAAAAGGCCAAAGGGGTACGCAAGACATAAAAGTTTTGGAACCACTGCTGTACTCCATCTTCGTGCAGCAAAATGGAAATATACATTCAATAAAAACATTTTTAATCTTAATCTTTTGCACATCAATTTTACTCAAGGCATTTTGTAGGATTTTTTTCATTTTATTGATTTAATTCATTCAAAAGTGATGTAAAATAAAATACCCAACAAAGCTGTTAACAAAATGTAAATGCAGTAATGAATGAAAAGAGCAGAGAGAAGAGTAATCCTATGATATCTGCCACACATAATAAATAATAGTCTTACACTTTAGCTCAATGCGTATTGGATATTGTTGCGTAACTATTTTATTGTGTTTATCTTTGTTGTCATTTTGAGGCAGCGATGACGGTCCTTGTCAAATGTAAGACTCACCCACGCTGTCTTCAGGGTGACAGGGCCACCCCATAGAGGTCACTTAGCACATTGTGTGAGGGCCGAGCAGCATGGGGAGCCAGGAAAGGAAACCTGAGCTATAACTCTCTCTCTCGCTGTGTTTTCCGTGGACCACATACTGGACCCGACCTTTGAACCCTCACTGAAAGGGGCTAATACTGACGTGCATCCCTCAAGACTTTACAATTTCTGTGAAATGGAGACCTACACTTCTTCACTCTGTCCGTTTGCTCACAGGGCGCACTCGGACAGTCTTTGCCAGTACAATGCTCATTGTAATGGATTCAAGTGAATTACTGAGTACTTCTTGAAGTAGCTTTATCACATGGACACAGTATCTTTTACTTCTACTTGAGTAGCTTTATTTTAAAGTATTGGTAGGGTTACTTGAGTAAAATATTTGATTATTATTTCCTATATGTGTAAATAAGTAACATCAGCTTTATGCGACTTAAGCTTGATTTTAAACTATATTAAAGTTTAATTAGTTAAAATGTTTATTTTGTGCAAGAGATTTTCTTGAGAATTGTTTGTTTTAACTAATTTCAGGGAACATTCTTTTGGAAAAATCAATATTTGTGTATATAAGATTACTACAGTAAAACATTTCAATTGAGTAATCATCGCGTTAAAGTATTAGTAGTATTTTCGCAAAGTTCTTTATTACTTTTGCTTGACCAATTAGGTTTAGGTTTATTAAACATTGACACAGCAGGAAAGAAAAAAATGTTTAACCTGAAATGTGTCAGTTACAGATAAAAATAAGAACATCTATAAAACAGTGTTAAAGCTCATGGGATAAAAGACATTTCATTTTTGTGTTAATAAATGGTATTTCTGTCACTACTTCTACTTGACTAAAATTAGTTCAGAGTAACAATACTCTTACTTTGGCTACTCTACCCTCCTCTGCTGAAACACAGTAACTAGTTATTCTAGTGAAGAAGTACGGCTAAGGGAAGAGGGAGAGCGTTTTGCACTTGACAATGTACAACAAACTATAAGAAAGGAAAACTTTTGACTTCTTTTCAGAGTAAAAAAAATAATATTTAAAAAGTATCAGTTGGAATCTTTGTACTTTGACATGTTGTATACAGATGCACAGAAGCCTAGATAAAGATAAGATAAAGATCTTGACACAGAACTTTTTTTTAATAGGCACTTTTGCATCAAAGAGGCGCTTGCGTTTCAGAATGATCATGTAAACATAGCTGTCATAGTGACTTCAGTTTCGTGTCAAACCCACAGCTCACTTTACAGCAACAGCATCTGTTGTTCTACAACCCTTCAAAATTAACCTGTGACAGATGTATGATTTGCGGTTTGATTGTCAGAACCGGTTTCCCCGCTGCCCCACCGTTCGTCCGTTCCCATATCGCTCTGTCTCTCTTTCTCTCTCTCTCTGTCTCTCTCTGTGTCTCTCACACACACCTGGACGCACCCTCCTCCCTCCACCACGCTGACGCCAACGCACAAACTACTTTTTCCATCGTGTCCTCGTCTTCCTCCATCCTGGGTATTAAAAGCTTGGGATCCCGGTCAAGAGCTTCCATTTAAACCCCAGCGAGGTCAAAAGTTCACTGCGTTTCGGTCCGGTCGGGACATCTGGGGACGAGGAGACCCCGGGCTCTCACAGCCTTCTCGGCCCATTTTATCTTTGAAGTCCCTCTTATGTCCACCACTGAACAAATGCCAGAGATGCTGCGAGCTGGACTTCGAAAAACCACATCACAAAAAGGCTCCCAGCATGCACCGCTTTCTTGGGAACATGTCGAGATTCCAGAAGCGCAGGGAAAACAAATGCCTTTTTTCGGGGGCCATTTTCCAGCCTTGATACCGAGGTGGTTGTCATACCTGAGTTTTTGGGTTGTGGAGGTCAGTCGCAGCGTGCGGTCTGATTTATTGATGGGTCTCGCAGTGATACCAGAATTCCTTTGCGTCAAATGCCTGCGTGGAGTGCCTTTTACAGCCTGTGCGCTTTATGGGCCGTGATCGCACTCTATTTGTCTCTGGCTTGTGCATTTGCAAGGATTATTTTTATGGTTTCTCCTTTTTATTAGAGTGCCGGTGTTGGAGAGAAAGGGCTGACGGGAGGAGCGCGAAAGGCCACGGAGTCTGCCAGGTTTATGATGAAGAGGATCAATATTAGCGAGATTTGGACAAGTTCTCAATAAAAACAGCCCATATTCTCCACAGACAAAACCTGGTTATTTGATTTGTGTGACGCAGAGCCAAGCAAACTGAAAGAGGGGATGTCATGCTCTTTGCAGGTGGTCATATTCTTCTTGATCATTGATTAGAAAATGCTATACTGATCTAAAACGGCTCAATGGTCTTACTTCCTGATTCAACTGGACAATTTCCGTAAGCCCCTCCCTCTCCCCCTCCCCTCGCTGCTCTTCTTCAGCAATGAAAAGTACATGCTAATGCTGTCACTTGGGCAACTCCCAGTCCCAGTTTTGAGCCCTCTGTCCCATGTCCCTGTGAATTTATCTGAAACCATTCATTTGTCCCAGTTTTACACAAGCTCTGTCCCAGTTGTCCCTGTTTTTCACCAGGGCCATGTCCAAAGCAGCATATTCACTCGATACCGTATGACTTTTGGCCAAGACGGAAGATGTGAGGAAAAATGCAGAAAGAACGTAAGAAAAATGAAAAAAAAATGTATATAAGAAAAGACGAGAAAAATGTGAGGAAAAAAACGCAAAAAAAAAAAAAAATACAAAAAATTATGAAAAAATTTAAAAATAATGATGAAAAACGTGACACAAATTATGAAAGAATGTGAGAAAAATTTGAAAAAACAGGAGAAAAAATACAAAAAAAATGTGAGAAAAATGCAAAAAAAAAGCAGCATATTTACTTGGTACTTTATGACTTTTGGCCACATGTCCGTCAAAAATAAAGTTCCTATAGCGACTGAAGTAGTGTCCCAGTTTTTAATGTGAAAAACCTGGTCACCCTACCATAGCGTTCAACGTGGCCTAAAAAGAAATGTCTATGGAGATTTTGAATGGGATTTTTACTTCCTGGCACCAGAAAGAGCCCGGATAAGGGCGGGACTGTGGAGCTCCATGGCAACCACAGAGCAAGAAGGCACCTGATTGGCCAGTTATTTTTGTTAATATCTTTAAAAACTTTGAAAATGTTAAAAGACAAAGAACAGAGTGGTGTAGCGCATGGTAAGACAAGAACTTGAGAGTCATATTAACAAGACTGTTTCCAATAATGAGTTCAAGAGGGTCCAAAAGGTTTCAATAGAACGTCAATAGGAGCTTCCGGGTTGGCTTTGCGGAGAACTAGCCAATTGCACCTCCATCATTAATATACACTCTGTTTTTATTTTATTTTTTAATTTATCCTTTATTTGTACAGGTTGGTCCCTTGAGTCTCAATGTCTCATTTACAAGAAAAATTAAGAAACCACTTATTTATTACTACATTTTTTCTGAAATGAGCATCTCTACATGTTTAACCATTCCATTCTAGTGTCTGCCAACACAAGCACAGTAGCTGGCTGAATATCTCAGAACCACTCAGAATGCAGATAACCTTATGATTGTAAGGGGACGATGTGTCACCTCATGGGCAGGTTGATGGTTTAAATTCCAATTTGAATTTGCAAATACTCCTTTGAAGGAAACGTTTACTTTTATTTGCATTCGGCACACAAATTCAGTGTGCGACGTCAGGGGGCTTTACCACTGGCACAAACCAGCCTGTATGTGCGTTTGGATGTAATGGTTATGTTATAATTCAAAAGGAAAATAATAATAAATAAATAATAAGAATATTGTTCTTATTATTTGGCAAGCAACAAAGTTTATACTTACTAAAGGTACTGATGGTAGGACTGCCATAGTTAATGCAGAGTTTTCATTTACATGCAACACCTGTCGACTTGTCTTCTTTCTTTCTTCCAATTATCATTTCATATTTTCTCTTCCTTGTTCATTTTTAGTGAATTTAGTTAATTAAGCCTTCGCTATTTCTGTTTTATTTTATTCCAAATCTGGACAGCAGCAAACATCATCCCATGCCATTCACAAGCACATCCAACGCCACCAAGGAAAATGCGTATAATAACGTTTACAAAAGGGACCAGGATCAAAATTACAGTGGTCATTTTTTATGCTTGAAAGCAGTGGACCCCATTGGTCTTGGAAACTTTGGTTTTGATTATATTTTTTTCATAGGTCAACTTCTCCATTGGCTAAAATTAGGAGGGCATTCATCTTTCCAGTGAAGGAGTATGCATGCACAAGTATGTTATAGTAATCTTACATTTCTTCCTATCCAGAGGGCAAAAAGTAATCTCTTGATAAGTTCAATTTTCTTGAAGGAAAATGATTTAAGTAGTAAAGAAGTTAAGTATTTTTGCACTTAAATTAAGAAAAGATAACTTCTTGCACTTAAAATTGGATAATAAATCTAAATGTACTTAAATTATATGCTATTTCTTGTGTAGAGTGTACAAAAACTTGTTCCATTGGCAGATCATTTTACTCAAAATATTCTGAAATCAAACAAATTTAGCTCATCAAGATATGACTTTTTGCAGTGATCTTGTGTGTCATTGAGCAGGTATACAGTAGGTTGCGTGTCATTTCAAATACCTTTTGTGTTGTCTGTGTAAAGAAGTGGATCGACTTCCAGAAAGTTTTCAAGCTATCCCACTCCCAAAACACATGCAAAACCAACTGCATTAATAACATTGTCTCTGTGTGAGCCGCTGATCATCTGAAACTTGTTTAATACCTCTGGCATATTGTTATGTTTTGGTTTTCCCACAGTCAAGTTGCTCGCTGTAACGTTCTGCACCGTGGCTTTAACCTTAGCCGAGTTTGACATTGTTGATTTAGTTTGCATCGTCACTGTTGCGCTGTATACCCAGACGCCGGCCCAGCGCTGTATTAAACAGGATGTGCCAAATGTTGGGTTCAGCTCCAAATCGGATCCATATGAAGATTATATTGTTCCCCCATCTGTTAGCAGTTCATGTTGAATTATATGCTACATGCTCTGTTTGGGGTGAGTTCACTTGTCCGCGCGGCGCTCTCGTTAGCAGCGTGTATCCCAGGGAGCAGCGGCGGTCGACAGAGGGATTTGCCAGGGTGAGATTGTGTGTCACCTGCACAAAGCCCGGGTGAGAGAAGCCAGGCTTTGGGATTAGCTTCCTGGTGGATGAGCGCGGCGCTGGCGACGGCCCGGCAGAGTCGGGTTTCAGCAGATGCCGGGGCTTCCAGTCTGAGCTGGATTTTACGGAGCTGCGATGATGATGGATGTTATGATGTGGATACAAGGCAACATGAGGCTTGAGGCGTGTAGTCACAGCTATAACTTTATTATTATTTAATATGCGGCTGGTATTAATGTGTACATGCTGTACTACGTGGGTGCGCCAAGAAGAGTTCATTAAAGTTGAATGAAGTCAAAGCTCCATGAACAAAACCAAAAAATCATTTAGATCTAAATGAAATCGCTTTAATAATTAGTGTCTTTGCAGTTCAATCAAAGACACACAAATTGTTAAAGACATCTGGGGATCACAACATTCATACGATTCTCACGTCCAACAGTCTATGTTCTGGGTTAAAGTTCCCAAAGTGAGGGTCCAGACAATACGTTTTAAAATTTGTCAGATGAATTTTTATTGAAAACACTATTGGGTACCACTTTATAACTGGGGTCTCCAACCTTTTCTGCCTGTGAGCTACTTTTGTGTAACAAAATTGGCAGTGAGTTATTTATGCTGCCAAGAAATACATGTAACTCTATAGGACTGCCAAAATAATTCAAAAAATTACTAGTTTCTGCTTTATACTTTGCTGTATCCACCTAAATGTTTGGAGATGTTTTGTTCAGAACAAAAAATTGACTCATCAGGAAATTGAATGTAAAAAAGTCTTTGGCGAGCTACTTGGAAAGGGTTGGTGAGCTCCTGGTTGGAGATCCCTGCTTTGTAATAACTGCACCTTATTTAGCCTTAATGAATTAACACTTAATTCATCGTGAACAATTCATTAGTTAAGTGTGACTAACTTCTAATGCCTAACTTCACATACTTCACTTAGTACTAGTTGTATAAATGATTATTATTCAAGCAGTTACTAACAGTTATGGTGTTTTGGGGGAGCTTTTCTACAGTGTGCACTATTTAAGCTTTATTACATATTAAAGTTTACTTCCTTGCCCCACAAATGGATCAGAATCAAGAAAACACAGACGGATGACTAACGTTCTCGTACTGATGATGTGATAACGCTGCGGTTGATTGAACCAGGACGAGAATCAGAACTGCCTGAAGTCACCCATTGCAGTATTCGTTTCTAATCATTTATACACCTACTACTCATTAATATGTGGTCTAAAATAAATATATTGGTGTAATAAATGGTTACATCATAATTAAAGTATGAAATAATAATGAATATGAAGAACTCTTCGTTAATTCATTCATTAACTGTAGTAGTTGCGTAGTTATTAAGTGTTAGTCACACTTAACTAATGAAATGGTCATGATTCATAATTTGTTTAGCCTAAATCATTATTAATGCTAAGTACATTTAACAGTGGGGGGTCCCAAGTTGGTGGTCTGGTGATTTTGGGGGTCGCTGCCCAAATGGTTTGGGGACTCCTGTTTTGGATAACTACTTGAATATTGACAGATATAGTTTTTTTACATTTACTTCCATGCAGTATATGTGTATTGTGTTTTATCTAATCCACCTAAAACACCTAAAACAGTTTCCAAAGTGCTGCACAGGCGAAGGATAAAGCAAAAAAAGGATCAGCAAAAGACAATAACATAAAATAAGTAAGTAAAAATAAAAAGTAGTAATGTAAACTAGACTTTTATTCATATACATAAGTTTACATATCCTTTTAAGTTTACATATCTTTTTAATCTTTTGACCGTTTTTCATAGAGTATGAATGATAAATGTAAAACTTTTGAGCACAACTGTGTTCATGCAGGCCTTCATTTAACAAACACCAAAAAGACCCACATTTCCTTAAACCCGCCCTCTTGGTATAAAATACCCAAGCACAAAGCTGCATCGAGACCACGTGACTCTCCCCTCATCACATCTCCCCAAACATGAACACTCAGAGCAGTTCCGTGACAAGGCTGTCTGCGGCTCTCCTCTCGACCCACTTCAAATGAACACTCTCCATTACCAGCTCCAATCAATATAATTATGAAGCAAGTGGATTATTTAATGTAATTGTGGAGTAAGTCACCCTGTAATAATTGCATTCAGCCCCATGATGAATTCTCTTATTGCTTTGGATAATTACTCCGCAAATGTTTCCAGTTATGGGCTATACTTGGAGCCAAAAATGGATCGGCGTAATAAAGAGCTTCTCACATGCGAAAGTGCCCCCCTTTGTACTTCTCTTACCCCTGGGCTAAAAATAAGAAACACATCTTCACCCCTCACTGAACCGGGGTTTTTAGGCCGGACCAGAGATGTGAGCCTGCAGAATCGGGCCCCTACTTGTCGGCGGTCTGTGCGTGTGTTCAGTGTTCTTGCCTTTGCCTTTTGTGCCGAGTCCATAGTGTGTGATCGGGGCCGAGATGTGGGTCCCTGCGCACCAAAAGCCCCCGCTATGCCGCCGCTGCTTCCGAGGGCTCCCCCCTGTAATAAGATCACTGAGAAGAGACGTTTTCAAGAGGCGCCGTGTCAGGCGGAAACGCAGCGCTCTTTTTGACGGCGCGTGACCCGACGTGGACTTGGCTGTACTCGCCGCGTAGAGGCGTTCGCGTGATGGTAAAAGAGAGGGCATTTTCTGCTTTTCCACCGAGAGATTGGTCTGCGTCATCATTGGTGCACATTTTAAGATATGTTTGAGGAGTTGGTTCCATGTGGATAGGTTACATTTAGGACAAAAGACTGAGCTATCCCTTTGTCTCTAGTGTGGCCCAACTGGTAAAGCATGGTTAATCCCATTTTGATCCACAGCCAAGACCGGCTTAATCTTGATGACTTCCCCCTCAAATTCTTGTATCTTCTGTATCTGTAAAATAACTATCCGCACAAAATGGTTCCTATTATATTTAGTAAATAAATAATAAATAGTTCTTGCTAAACTAATTTTATAGCATAAGTTTGCCAAAAATACAAAGATTTGGGTCTAGACTCGAGTTTTGGCTGAAATCATACTGTATTTCTGCTCAAAAGTTGTCCGTTGTATCAAATGTTCTATTGAATATGGAAATTGATACTAAATATGTACTGATTTGTGGTGTTTGTAGCATAAAAAAATTAGTATTTGGGCATTGAAAAGGATACAATTTGACTTGCCTTGAACCTTGAAAAGAACATGAACCAATGTTACACTTCTTGAGAAAGGCTTGTTGGCGCCGATTTGTGTGGAAGAAACCAGCAACGTGTTTTAAAAGATTGTAATATGTATTAGCCCAGTACAGTAAAGGCTTTTTAGCAAATGTAAATAGAGAATTGCAGTATGGGAGGAGTGCCTTGGTTCTTTGTTTTCCTCTTATGAATCAATATTCAATTTATTTGCATTTCCGTTTACGTTGGACAAAGCGCCTCACTCAAAGCCCTCACATAATTCATGAAAATATTTGTGCGCCGCTCGGGAAAGGGCATTTCAAGTCGATCCGGTTTTCTCGCACGGCGGCGTGAACCGCGGACGCAGATTTGTATCAAACTTTCTTTCAACTTTTAATCACAACGCTTGTTTTCTCTTCCCCCTCGCTTTGATGGCGCAAAAGAAATGCGAGGCCAAAATGCAGGTCCGTCTTGTTTATTCATTAGACACGCGCACACACACACACACACACACACACACACACACACACACACGGTGGAGTTACACATTACATAGTTTCAGTTTAAATTAAACACACACCATATTTGAAAACTGCGGAGGGGTGGAAGGGTGGGGGCTAGTTTTTTGACTCTTTGGTGGTCCTCAGCGTGCTCTCTGGATGTTGAACTCGAAGTAAAACTCAACAGGAGGCGAAATGAGCGAGGGGGGCTGGAGGAGGAGGAGGAGGAGGGGTCGCACCACCAGAGTCCCACAATTCATCATGCTCCCCGGCAGCGGTGGGGGCCGTCTGAACGCATCGGTGCAAGGGCCGGCCGTGATGAGGGGCTGGGGGGGGGGGGGGGGGTCTGGGGTTT
>OMNZ01108263.1:39475-53001 GCA_900303255.1 Lesueurigobius sanzi
CCAACTGCAGTATTTTACGCCGCGATCAAAAGTAGTATTGTGGACGGTAAATCTCGTTATATAACTGAACTCTACAGGTTCAGTTGTATATCCTTTTTTCCATAGTTTATTATTTATCATTATTACAAGTTTATGTTTCATGTTGCCCGAGTACAAACCTTTCATCGACAATGGGAATAAATTCTATTGTATTCTGCTTTGGTGCTGGATGAGTTTAGTGATTTTCCTGTATTAGGACTATAAGATTTTAGATTTTTCCTTCCAGGTAAAGATTTATACAATTATTTTTTGAATTTCACGTCAGACCAGATACAGATTTTCAAATACTGGAGACCGAAGCGGTTCAACAAACGATACACAACCTGTCTAACATTTTGACTTCAAGATCCAGAAGAATCTTCTGAAGATGAGAAACGTGTCATCAGTCTGTCAGTCTTTTTTTTAAATTTGAAAATCTCTGCTGCATTGGATAATTCCTGGACTTCAGAGAGCCTACACAAATAACCAGGTCCATCTGCTTAAAATAGCTTGACAAATATAAAGTAATAGTCTACTCGCTCATTACGTTTTCCATCACCAGCTCCATATAACTCCTAACACTCCTAATTCCTGAAAAGGTCTACCATTAGGCCCAACATTGAATGTGCCCTAAAGTGAATTACAGATGATTTTCCAGCAGTGCCATCCAATCCTAAATAAAGGTAAATCACGACCTAAAATATAATGTTGACTTTATTGAAACTTTTTACAGGGCAAACGTTGCCATATGGTTATACAGTAAGTGCAAGGTTTGATGCATTCCACGTAAAGCGTTGCGTGTGGTACATTGCAGGAATAGACAACAATACACAGAATATAATTTGTTATAAAAAGCAAACACAGTAACGGTGTCTTTAAGGCTCGTTGGGAAGGCAAAGTGGTTCTGCAAGGCCTCGAGAGGTTCTTCATGTGTTCATTTTCTTGGGTGCATAGTTTCGTTAAAGAGGTGTTCTGGCGCAAAGGCACGTTTGGTTGTCCTTCGTAAACGTGACGTCTGGTGGTGCCAGGAGTGTGTCCTTGGGGGGGCACAGTCATATTGCGTCCTGCATATTTTGTCTTTAAGTCCAACAGAGCGCGCGCTCACATAACGCACGGCTTGACGTCCTGACACACGCTCTGGGCATGGTGGTGGTGATGATGGTGGTAGTACGAGCTGGAGGCCGAAGGGTGAAAGGACGAGATGCCGTTAAAGTTTAACACAAAGTCCTTCCTGTCGCACACAGAGGAATGGCTCTGGTAACGAGGGATGCCCACTGCAAAAAAACAAAACAAAACAAACTAAACATTAGGCACAAGGCAATATCTCAAAGGCTCCATAAACTTGAATGTTTTATTGAGTTAAATCACCTAGTTAATTAGGCCAACACTTTTTTTGTACAGCCTATAAACAATAGCCCTTTTCCTTGCTCGTTTGCTTGTACCCTAAATATAATTCTTCGAATCTGCGAATGTAATGCTATGTGCTCTGCTCTTCATAGGAAGCTAACAAGGAGTTTTACCCTGCACATTGGTAGATAACTTACAAATAATTGTTGTATTGTAATTTATTTATTGGGTATGGCTATGTGTCATCAAAGTTCCCCTGCTGTATTTTACGCACAGATGTTACGCAGCGACCGCTTTGGTTTTATTATTGATTTATGCATTTTTTGATGAACTACTTTTCTTTTAAACAGACATATTACACCTGAACGTAATATTTATGGTGAGCATAGGCCTACGCACTTTTGAAACTTTTAATTGGGAATTTAATAGATGTTGCGTTGCAGGTAACAGCTTGCGCTAAAGCCAATGTTTTGTAGGCCTAATAGCCTATCTCTTGATGATGAGACTGATTATAGAGCAAAGAGCACGTGGTTATATTAAAGCTTCTCTCTGATAGCCGCGTCTGAAATGGCGAGATATGGCTCATACGGGTTCCAGATGTGTTCTCACGAAGAAGACTGTCTTTATCCCCTGTGCCTCGCCGTTTTTCTCACACTGGACACAGGAGCCACACATGACACAGACTGTCTGACAGCGCTGTGAACTGTGAAGGGCCTGAACTATCTACACACACACACATATATATAGTGAACGCTGCGTTAGGTTTAACAAGGCGCGCTCTCTGATGGATACACAGCGGTTTGGGCTCGCGCCGGTGTGGTCCGACCTGCACAGGCTTTGTTTAGTTAACCTCCGGGACCTCTGCAGGGATCCAGCGTGCTTTACTCGCCCCGATCAAATCCCTGGGCTTCACTAAATCCTCGCATTGTTGTCTTAAAGTAAATGGGCGTTTTAGCGAGGAGCTGTGTCTAAATGAATCGCTCTGTGTGTTTTGGATCACTTCATTGAGAACAATGTCGTGAAATGAGAAGTTTATGTCTGAAAATAGTAGTGATATATCTTTGCACATAATATCAGGCTCTAAGCGCCCCTGTCATGTTTGTATTTTATTTTATTTTGTGTATAGCCATTTTGTATAGCCACTATATGGCTATAGTCATAACACTATTATTTAATTTGAGACAAATATAAAAGAAAAGAAAAAATAGTGAGTAGTAGCCTAAGTCAAATAAAATTATGAAAATGATACACCCCTTTTGCATTTTAGTTAAATTTTCCCATTCCCTTATTTGTTCAATGTTATGCCTAGATCTACACAATTTACAAAACACGTACAGAGCATGTTAAAACTAATATCCTATTTAAATAACATACTAAGTTGACCATATTTAGGCTTAGCCTTTAATCTAATTTAAAAATCATTACAATTTGCGAAGACTATATTTAGGGCAAACACCTCTGAATAAAATGTCTATATATAGACATTTTATTCAGAGGTGTTTGCTCCATAAGCTTTTATCTCTTTCTGCTTTAAAAATGCTCCTCGTTTTTCTTCAAGGCCTATAAATAACTTATTACCTATATCCTCATACAGTGGCCCTCCTTAGTGTTTATCATTTTCAGTATAATAGTTGCCTATTCATATATTACTTTTCTGTAGCATCATTTTTGGATACCATATTTATTTATAACTGTATTGTAAGCCTTAATTAAAAATAGCTGCCTTAATAATTTCTGGTCAAATTCAGGTTTGTTTTCTTTCTTCATTCAATTCTGCTTAATATATTACTTTTTTTTCTTGTCAAAATATTTCAATACCCTGTGAGGCATCAAATATATCCAAAATATGTTTTCCCTTGTCATCAACACTGCCCCAGTGTGCGGCTGTGGTACCTGAGATATCACTGTGGCTGTCGCGGTTCTGATGCAGGTAACTCTGCTCCAGAGAATACGGAGACATGCCTGAGTGCAGTGCTGTGGATGCAGGGTTGCTGGAGGCCAGTGGCTGCTGCTTGATGTATGGAGAGCCGCTGGATGATGCCCAGTGCGCAGAGGAGCTTGCGTATGGTGAGTGGCCGTCTAGCGCGCTGGCCATGGCTGGGGAAGATGGTACCGGACTGCTGCTGCTGTCCGCGCCATAGTCACCGCTTGACGGTACTGGACAGCTGGCCATGTACGTGGAGCCGGGGCTCGGTGACATGTGGGGCACGTGATGATCATATCCCCCGCTCATGGAGCTGTTCATCATGTCCAGGCCATAACTGTTACTGGGACAGAGGCTAGACGGCGCCTGGAAGTCAAAACTCTGCGGCAGAATGGATGTCCCAAAGCCAATGCCATTCATCATGCGGTACATGGGCTTAAGAGCCTGGCACTTCCTCCTGAAACCCCGAGGTCTGCGCCGAAACGAGCCTTCCTCAAACATAAATTCACTGCCTGGGTCGATAGTCCAGTAATGGCCCTTACCTGGACGTCCGAGGCCTTTGGGCAGTTTTATAAAGCACTCGTTAAGAGACAAGTTATGGCGCACAGAGTTTTTCCAGCCCTGGTACGAGCCGCGGAAGAAGGGGAATCGAGCCTGTAGGAACTGATAGATCTCACTGAGTGTTAACCGTTTGCTCGGGGAACTCTGGATGGCCATGACGATGAGCGCAATATACGAATAAGGGGGCTTCTCCGGACGCCTCAGCCCTGAGGTCGACTTTTTCCCCTTGACCGCGGAGGGACTCTCTGAAGCGGCTTGCGGGCTCAGCATGGCGGGGTGCAACACTCCTGTGGACGGGCTCGATCTAAGAGGAGGATCCAGCTGCTGCTGAGGGGTCTCTGTGGTCATGACAGCGCTGACGCACTTTGGCGCAATGCACAAGAAAAAGCTGTTTGGATGGTAAGAACTTATTTGAAGAGATGTGCATCCAGAGTTCCACGTCCTTCTTGGTCAGACCAGTCTGCACAGAGAGTGATGCACCGCCAGTGGTCCTTCCAGTCCCAGCGCAAAATGGAGTGAAATGTGTCTCCAGTTACGCACGACTCCTCCGTTACGCACAGCTCTATGTTGACGCACAGCGGCTACGCATTGACACAGAGGAAGAGGAAGGGAGCAAAGGGGGAGTGGGTTATCCACTGGAGACTCCCGGCTTCAGCTGTACTCCCAGATGTCATTGCTGCACTAGTCTTTTGAAAATAACTTCTGGAGTGAGAGGAGTAGGGTTCAGTTTAGAACCGCCACAATCTCGCACCTATTCATAAATCTCACTCTCCCTAGACCCCATCAACAATCACTGCGCTGATTCAATTGGTCCAAAACTTGGATTTCCACATCACTACATAATTTCCACTGCAGACTTAATTATGTTTAGGCAGTTTTTTCTGTAAATTTAAACGTGCCTGTCCTTAAAGCCGCTCTAAAAACCCTCACTTTTTATATTATCACGTGTCAATAATCCCCATTCGTTCCTCATTTCTTACAATCACAATAATTTCGCACCCCGTAACTTCCCATCAGCTCTGAAACCCCCTGGTCTCTCTTCTCCTTCAACATCCCACCCCCTTCTTCACCCTTTCGTTCGCTCCAAGTTCGGACTACACGCAATTAGGCCATCGATCACAGCTCCCCCAGACATCCAAATCAACAGTGCCACACGCCAGGAGAGAGCTAACAAATGAGCTCCTCAGTCACACGTTAGGCAATGGGACATTAAGTTAAACACTGAGCAGAAGGGACTTGAACTTCAAATGGAAATCAGTCCTGAAAAGCACAAGCCAGAACTTTGCAGCGAAAATTAAAAACTCGCACAGTGTAGGATTTTGTCTCCTGATTTCCTCCCCAAGAGTAACACAAACAAGCGTCCCTGGGAATGGGGGTCTTTTGTTTTGGAGAGAGATGGCGAGGTGCTGCTGCTGCTGCTGCTCACGATGGTGCATGGACTCCGGTGGTCTTTACCGTGCGTGCGTAAAAGGGGGGTTAGCGCTCATTGCACTGAGTAAATGACTTTGACATGAGTGGAAGCAGGCTTTTTCCATCAAGCCCGGCCCTGGATACCACACACAGCGAGCCAGTGTCAGCTTACCGCCCCGGGCCGCGAGTCGTCCCATGGGCCCCAGCGTTCATTAGAGAGAGAAAGGAGAAATTAGGCGAGCGGGCGTCGACAGTTTCCTCCCCCTATGGAGACATCACACACACATTTGTCCGACATGATGGAGTTCAAGATCCCATAAAGGTAATATCAACATCCTGCGAGGGCGACGGCCATGGGACTTCTGGGGGATCTCAGGCCACCTTTTCTGACCAAGGCACTTTAGATGCATTACGCTACACACCTCATCCATAACAGAGATCATGTTTTAGTTAAATAAACAGTCGAGTTCTAAACAACGGGCCTTTATCACAATTGTATACCCAATATGTAACCTATAATGTAAAAGCGGACATAATGTAAATTCAATTTGAATTTAAATATAGGCTACCACTTCCTTTTTCAACGAAATAAAACGCGGAGTGGAACATTATAGAAAATACAAAGCAAGCACTGCAAAGAGTGATATCTTGGTAAATTCAATTTGCTTGAATTCTGAATATTGGAGCTTGATTAAAGTACTATACTAGTATTAAAGTGCATACTTAAGTAAAATTAACTGCCATGGATTAAAAAGCATATCATTTCAAGTTTAGATTTATTATTTAATTTTAAGAGCAAGACGTTGTTTTTGTCTTAGTTTAAGGGCAAAAATACTTGTTCAGTTGGCAGTTCATTTTACTTGGCAAATCAAAATTACTCAAATATTTTATCAAGAGATCACTTTTTGCTGTGAGAATAAAGCTTTTATGTCATTCATTTAAATATGAAATGTTTTGTTTACGTCTTCAAATTATGGCGTGGTTACGCGTCTCTTTCTTTGATAAACACACTTCGTACACAATAATTTAATCTTAAATTACCGCGCGATAAAAGTTATATAAAAACACAATATATTGCCTATAATTGACGAACGAAATTAGATCACAGGAAATAAGAATGGGATTACATTACGATGCATATTAGGATTTTCTTTAGGGTTATAATGTATTTTTGTTTGGGCAGTAAAGTGCTTTGTTATTGCTCTACTAAAACAAATCATAAAACAATAATAGAATGCAATGCTACACCTTTTAAAATGGTTGGAAGTGCATAGCCTATACTGTTGTAAAGTTCACTCGGAGCAGAGGGTCTCCTAAACAATACCCTGCACATTACGCACAACAAAGGACGTGCGGATCAAATCATTTCCCCAGGTCTGCACGCTGAGCAGTCCACTGTGCAGGACCTGAACGGCCCCACAAATTTCCTGCGACATCAAAACGCGAGGGACCCCCGCAGAGATCAGGATGCCGAGGTTTCGAGTTTGGCGCACACCCTCACCTTTGTTCTGTGACTGAGCGCTTTGAACATTCTGCGCCTTTTTACGCACTGCAGGTCTACATTTAGAACTTAGAAGTGACCAAAGGCATCATTGCATCGGCTGCTCGGAACGCGGTGTGGATGTGAGAGGTGGTGTTTACGGTGGGACTATCGCAGACGCAGCGAGAGGCCTGTAGGTGGCTGCGCACACCAGGCCTGTGTTTCCTTTAACTTGGTTCTGGCGGACCATGGTTTGTGACTGCACAGTTCGATTCGTTTGCGTCGTGTCTGCCATCCTACATACTCGCCTGACTGAGTGTGATGCTCTTTAAATTAAATTGAAAACTGACACTACGCTTCTTTACCCTAAATGTATTCTCATTTTTAATTTGTGTATATTTGGGAAGTTTCGGGCTGCACCTAGAGCCAATGTAACAATAGATAAGATAATAATTTATTGATCTCACAGTGGAGGAATTTACTTGTTGCAACAGCTCTTAAGATGAGATCACACAGGAGGGTGCAAAAAGTCAGGAAATGTGCCATCAAAGAAGAAAAAAGAAATGTAATAATAATAATAATAATTATGGAGTAGAATAAAAATAAAATAGATGTCTCTTAGCCTCTATCAATAAACTGTATAAACAACTCTTATGTACACTGAATAAAAAAATAACTAATAAAAATAAACTAAGCTCTGGGTAGCTCTAGAAAAAGAATATATATAAAAACAAAAAAAGCAAATTGAACAGAATTGATACGAATGAAAAATGAATCCAGATGTATAATAGATACATGTTGATTGATAAAGTGACCACCTGAATAATAATATAAACTAGACCTACAGTGTTGTCATTATGATGACCTATATATTTAGGCAATATTGCTTTAGGAGTTCATTTAATTCTTAATTTGAGCAGTTGGGTTATCTGCAAAACAAGATATCCAGTAATAGAAGAGACAAAAAGCAACACAATGCTCAAAAGGTTGAAGCAAAAATACGTATTTCCGCCTACCCCTGACTGACTTACTATTCCATTTTCTGTGAATACTGTGAATCAATAAGATCACTACATATATTGTACGGGACATGCATTGTCTCGCCTGTTGGTCATTTAAAAATCTAACCTCTGTGGTTGTTTCTCTGGAACAGACTAAATACTGAGTTGAGACTGTGGGAGGCTGTGTCAGAGTGTGGTGCTGGAGGAGAGTGACACAGCTCTTAGTGGGGAAGCTGCGCATTGCACAGATATGAAAACACACTCTGTAGGCGTGGCCTACGCCTAAAGCCACGTGACCTGCACACAGGTGTGCTGTTCCGATCTTTCACCTGCAGGTTGCAGCATTGTCCCTGGAAAAAAAAAACCCGTCATCTCACCTGTCACCTGTCGCGTGTCTGCAGCATCTTCACTGCGTCATTGGCCCTACACTTTTCTAAATGGTGAGGCTCTGATCAAGCAGCTGTGCGTGTTTCAATGGGAGATATTTTGCAATCTTTAACTCGGTGGTTTCCAACCTTTTTCTCAGCGTGACCCCGATTTTTGCTGAGAATCGGTAATTCCAATACCCCTTTCCTACCTGACAAACTAGCCAATAATTTTAGGAAAAATAAAAGGCATAGGCCAATAACAATCAATAAAAATACATTCAAATATTATTGTACACTGAGTTTGGACTCTTTCAGGAGCTCTGTGAATCTGTGAAGTTTTTGGGGATCTCATTTGTGCATCCCCGACCACATGAGCTACTGCCACCAAAGAGGTCACATGTCACAATTGTCATTACTTGTTGTCAAATTAAGTGGCAGCTGTATTTTAATCTACCATCAGAACAACGGAGGGCCCATAAGTCTCTTTAAAAATATATTTTGAACAGGCGAATTATAATTATAATAATAATAATAATAATTATTATTATTATTATATAATAATAACAGTAATAATAATAATAATAATAACTCATATTCGTCCATGTGGATAACAGAGTTCATTTGAATCAGAATAGAGTTTATTTCCATTGTGAATTGCACCATGAAACATAAACTTGTAATAATGATAAATAATTAACTATGGGGGGAAATATATGTAACAATTATAAACCTACAAGGGCATGCGTACAAATAGAATAAGATAAAAAATAAAATCTAATAAAAAAGCAATTTAACACAACGCAGGAGTTCATCTGGACATAGCTCCTTGTGCCTTGTGTCCCGAGGAAGGATGTTGATGTCGCCTGGTATTTATAATAAATATTATTGTTATTATATAATTACTATATTTGTTAGTATTGCCTATTGTAATCACTATCATTGAATAGTCTGAGTTGCAATAAAGTAATCTGAAATTGACTTACAAAATATGTATGTTGGCATTGACATGTGACATCTCATCTTATTTTAGCCTGTGCCCACTCCCCTCTGTGTCTAACAGGTGTTATCCCTCCTCCGCAGCTTTGCTTTATGTACAGCAATGAAAACGAACACTTCTTTTTTCAATTTCACATTTTATTTATAAAAAATACCATACATGCATGAAACATGAAATCAGGAGGAAACAGACTTTGTTCATGCGTTTTAGTGCGTTTAGTCACGTGACTTTGCCGCGACTCAGTCTATATTTTTTTTCATATCCATATTTACATTTTACACACAGCAGGATATACAAAACAAGCAAATATAAATAGATGATAAAATGATGAGACAACACAAATGCCCAGTGAACCATGGACCCATTTACAGTACACATGAAACGCCCAGTGCATCGTGGGTCAACATTTACAGTCACGAGAGCAAAGAGTCTATATGGAAGCCCCGCGTCTTGCTGGGCATCCTTGGACCTGCAGCTGTGTGATGATGGATGCGTGTAAGTCCCGGATCAACAAAGGGGTCTGACATGTAGTTAAAGTTCAGAGCGCAGGGCAGGACGTGGGGGGTTCCTGGGGGCCAATAGAGCATTGCGCCGTAATTCCCAGCTTCTGTCTCCTCCCTGCGCGTAAACGGTTTGCTGAGGATGCTGTCAATAGCGAACGAGCTAGAGAACTTGACTCTGTCCTCCTGTTGCGCACCGGGGAGAGGGATGCGCTGCGTGTCCTCTCCACTCAAGTCAGGGCTTCCCTGCTCTTTGTTTGGTCTCTTGGCGATGCGCTTCCTCCTGCGTCTGAACACTCCGTCTGCAAACGTGTACTCGCTGTGTGGGTTGAGCATCCAGTAGTTGTCCTTTCCCCAGGGCCTGGATGGGTCTCGGAGCACTTTGAGAAAGCAGTCATTGAGGGACAGGTTGTGACGCACGGAGTTTCTCCAGCCCGTGTAGCTGCCGCGGAAGAAGGGGAACTTCTTCATCAGAAAGTCGTTGATTTCAGCCAGAGTCAGGCGGCCACTGGCGGAGTCCCTGATGGCCATAGCGATCAGGGCAATGTATGAGTACGGTGGCTTTGGTCTCCGCGTGTACGGCTTGCTCTTACCGCCATCTCCGCCTTGACAGGTGACAGGTGCCGGGCTGTTGGCTACGCAGTCCCCGTCTGACCCCAGTTCATCACCGGACAGAGGAGAAAGCACTCCTCCCTCCGTATCCAGGCACATCTCCGTTGGCTTGTGCGCAAAGTGGTGTGCGGAGAAAACTTCAAGCTTCATTTTCCCCAAATGACAATCGAGTGAGATTTCCTACAGTAAGTGAACAGGTGTCCCAGCTGAATGTGCGCAGCGCGAGCGTCAGTGTGCATCTGTCTCTCGAGACACGCGCTTCGCCATAATATAACGCCTCACGAGGGTCGGCCCACTCTTAAAGGCGGGGTTTCAGTAGGAATCCATTGAGTGATAGTAGTCTATATGTTTACAATTGGAGCTACCGTGACACGCAACTTCAGAAGGAAAAAAAAAACACTGCTGGGAGAGGCGAGAGAGGGCAGGTATGAGCTGGTGTTTGTCTCTATTCTTCTAGCAGGCTTTTATTAGACATGAAAGCACTTTCAAGGCATAGTCAAAACTCTGGCATCAGTATCACAATAAACAACTTAGCACTTAGACAAATGCAGCATTATTTTGAACAAGCCATTATTGTTTCTGACAAAGGTTTATTTATGGGAATATACAGTATAATAAATGCCGACGTACTTTGATCAACCTCGTTAATATTATAATAGCAGTGTGCACTTTTTTTTGAAGTGGATTCTGCATAGAATTTGAGAAGGTGGAACGAGGAAGTAGGGAAGCACAAACATCACATAAGAGATCGTCTTTGGATGCCGTCCACATAGAGCTAGTAAATGTCACGAAGCTCACACTCACAGGCTAAACAAGAGATTCCCTCAGAGGTCGCTGGGAGTTCAAAAGGGAGAGGGCCATTGCACCTGTACACACATGCAGACCTTATAGGCTGTAATGGAAGCATTAAGTTCTCTGCGTAATCATGACCTATATGGATTAATATTGTGAAAAAACGGTATATACTGACCTTATCAGAGGAGTGGATACAGCCAAAAATATGAGCTACTGTTTTCGGCATGAGGGGATAGTTGTAAAATGTTACTGAAATAAGAGTTCAAGTTATTTCAGTGTAATTTTACTCACATCATATGAAGATGTATGATGACCTGTATATTCAAAAATAATTTCATCAAAAATTAGTTCAAATAAATGTAACTTACAACCAATACTTCTCTATGTTAACTGGGGTGCACCTGTGAAATGCATAATAGTATAATAAGACATTTCATCTTAGCTTGCCCCCATGTTATGAGGTGGTTTGTTTGTTTTTTCAAAGGAACTTTACCTGATTTTTTAATCACAAATAATGAAAGAGTGAGTAAATTAAATTGATAGTTGTCCAAACTCATTCTTCACTTTCCCAACATATTTCGTCACACGATGAGACGAGTTCATAAGCACATTTCACAACTTGGAGGGTCACTTTTTAGGGTCACTGTCACAGAAATGCAAGACAAGTTGCCTGCAAACCCATGAAATTGATTCAAATGATTTATAATTAGATGATAAGATAGATAGATAGCTTTATTGATCCCCACGTGGAGAAATTAAAATGCCATGAAACAGCAAACCGCTTCACCAGAATTACTCTGATGAGTTCAAAGCTAAAAGTTTTTTCTACAAATTGACAAGACATAACCTGTTAGCTTTACTCAAACAGTTTCAGACATTTTGCATTGTCAGAAATGAGTGTTAAATGTATTTAAATATGTGATATCCCAATGCTACCATGTCTAAAAGTACTTTTAAAATCCCAGACAAGCATCATTTCGCAACTTCTAATTGCACAGCCTGATTAAGACTTGTTGAAATGCTTTTTACGACTAATGGATTGCCTTCAATGCCCTATCTTTACCAAAATCCATAGTCTGCCCGCTTCCCTGACTAAAATACACAAGTACATAAAAGTGTGTCCGTGACAGTGTAATCCGTTTGGCATCCCATGTACGGGTTTTGTGCGTGTACGTGATGCTCAAAAAATGCTATCACCCAATTATCACCTTACATTGATTAAAGACCGGGCTTGTACCGGGCTGTTTTTGCACGCCTCTGTGAGAAAGTGTCACGATTTCGAGACTAAATGGGTTAATTATGTGTTACATGTGCCCAACCAAAGTACAAACATGAGTCATTAGAACAAATCTGGAGAATGTGTCTGTGACTTTGAAATATAATTATCTCATTGTCGCGGAGCCTGTCAACTTGAGTGAAATACGAGCAAACGAGATGCTGTGATGGCAGAAGTGAAAAAGCAGCTTTTCACTTACGGGACATGATGTGGCGGCTTCATTTGCTGGACACACTAACAGCATGTCTTGTCGGGTTTAAAAGTAAAGTACTACACTACTAGCTGACGTTTAGTAGGACAACGTGAGAATCAAAATCACTAATTGCACACAACTTTGAAAATATTGTCTGCGATTAACTTTAAACACCTTAAAAACACCTTTGCATCAGAACATGAGCGTCACATGTTGCTGGTTATTTCTCACCGCTGTCAATTAGGGCTGGGTATTGCCAACAACTTCACGATACAGTACCCGATACAGTGTCCACGATACAATACATATCCTACACAGGGTCCACGATACGATATGTACCCGAGACAGTGTCCACGATACGATACATACCCGATACAGGGTCCACGATACGATACATACTCAATACAGGGTCCACGATGCGTACCAGATACAGGGTCCACGATACCATACCCGTTACACTGTCCACGATACGATACGTACCCGATACAGGGTCCGCGATACGATACATACTCAATACAGGGTCTACGATATGAACCCGATACAGGGTCCACAATACGATACGTACCAGATACAAGTGTATCCCGATACAGCGTCCATAATACCATACATATTCCAAATAAACTGAAGAAATAGTGGAATGGTGCAATAAATAGTCGTTTTTATTATGCTAAATTTATTATAGTTTATTATAGTTAGTGAGCGTGTTGTGATGTGCTATGAATAAACCATGGGGTAAAACAAGCAGATTTAATTATTTTTCTTTTATAATTTGCGTATCACGATACAGGTGCCTCCATACGATACGCGTATTGTCAAGTGCTCTGTAACGATATATTGAGCACAGCCCCATTAGCTTTGGTCAATTTGTTTGGGCGTTTTGATTGGGATCTTGTCAAACTTTTCATCTTTACGGTTTACAAATCATTCTCCCCAAAAATCCTATTATATCCCGCTTGGTAACATGTGTAGTAACGTAATACAAAATACAGCAACAGTTTTGTGAAAGAGGGTCAGAGTTTCTTTCAAATCAAATATTGATGTTTG